>CM031591.1:7355330-7620127 GCA_018467065.1 Ephestia elutella | reverse complement strand
ATACACTGGAAGTAATTAATCTGGCACAGTTAATTTCTACAGCTCTGAATAAGAATGTATCTAATGAAACCAAGACAAGGTAGCGACAGTATTTGACAAATTAGGTAATTCTGAGAACACTTACCGCTGGCTAGGTTGACTGTAATTCAGAAATTTGTAGGACGTTTACCTAAGTATTGCACTATGTTAGAAAATATTTAATAGTCATAATTAGCAGATTATTATTATTAGCAATAAGTAGAAGTAGTATTATTAGTAACTAGCTTTTTTGCCCGCGGCTTCGCCCGCGTGAATTTTCCACATACACACATTTTTTGGAACAGTGCTTTTTCTCGGGATGAAAGATACCCTTCAAACTATGTGAATGCGATATTTCAGGAAGAGTGGTTCAGTAGATAAAGCGTGAAGAGACAAACAAACAAATAAATAAATAAACAAATTCACTTTCGCATTTATAATATTAGTTAGGATTAGCCATAAAAAGTATTAATATCCAATAAAATAATAATTCCGACTCGACAAGAAGAAAAACGGAATAGTTTGTTCGAACACGTGAATTTCTGAAATAACAAGTCCAATTTGTGTTTTTTTTTTGTTTTTTCAGTAAACTATGTTTAGTTTACTTTACAGTTTCTTCACAATGTTATTCTTTAACGGAAGCAAGTGGTGGTCTTTGAAAACAATACAATTCGTTATTCAGATTGGCCATAAGGCACGAGTAAAATTCGAACCTGGAACCTTTTGGCCAAGAGCGTCTTAACTTCTCGACCACGACCTCATCTTCTTTTTCTTATTTTAAGTATTTTCTTTTGTCATATTATATTGAAGGAATAAGAGGACAATTAAAAGGAAAATATTTATTAAGTTATTATATTATTATTTATTTATTTAATAGCCATCAATGTCCGAGTACTAGGCAAAGGCCTCTATCTCCTTCTTCCAAGACTTTCAAGTAAAAAAATATTTATTGAAACTTGGCCTTCAAAGAAGGCTCTTTTTCTCGTCGATAATTAATTATTTGATCATAATATATTATGTCTCAAAGCTACAAACTACTAGCATTTCGGAACGACTACTGCTGAAAAGAAATGCTGAAAGAAACTCATGAAACAGTCTCGATGTAAGGCTAATAAGTCATAATTATTAAGTTTGTTAATGTTATTATATTACGTTAAAAAACGTCGTTAGAAATGGAAAATGTTTGTTCTCATAATTCTAGGACTACAAGATGTTCGTTCATAGCTACACCGAATATTATACATAGGTTAATCGAAACATTTATTTGCGATGCAATTTAAACCAGTAACCTGTCCGGTTTTTAAATATTTAATATGGTCACCCTACTGAATACCACAGTTTAACTACTCAGAAACTTTGACTATAACTTTGTTTGTTTGTAATCGACCTACATAGATTTCAAAATTAGTTCGTTGAGTATTTGCAGATCTTAAGTGAGACTAGATCTTTGATATAATTTTCGAAAGTTCGGGGTATTTTGGCGAAGACGATAGATAGATAAATCGTATATTTACAGATACTGCACTCATACAGGTGAAATTTTGGAGACAATTTTTAAACAAAGATTAAGAAAAAATAGTACGGAAGTCCGTATTAAGTGAATATCATAGGTCTATTTGTATTTTTTTTACTCAATTTTTCATGTAAATTTTTCGCAGTAGATTAATCTATAGACTGCAGTGATTGCGTACCATCAGCACAGAATTAATATTAGTACTACGTACAGAAAGGAAACTCCCTGCCCCTCCCGCAATATGGCACCCCCCGGCTCCTTCCGCACTTCTCCCCCGTTCTTGTGTAACTGTGGGACGTTCGACTATGAAAACGCACACATTGACGTGTTACTGACGTGTTAACGGATATACAGTTTCATTTGTAGTAGTAGTAGGCATATTTGACGCGCCGTTTCTATGAAGCGCCCGCCCTGTGCCATCAGGCAACCCGCATGCTCGTTTGCATAATCCTATCTACTAATAAATGCGAAAGTTTGGATGTGAGTTTGTAAATTTGTGAGTTTGTGAGGATGTGGATTTCGATGAAATTTGGTATACGGGTAGAAAAATACCGGGAATAGCACACAGGGTGCTTTTTATACCGAAATTCCCACGGGAGCGAGGCCCCGGGGCGCGGCCGGTATTCTATATTTAAAAAAAAATTGTGCAAAAATGCTAAAAACCTCAGCAAGCCTGTATGGCGCTGGCGCGGCACCACCCCAGCTTTCTTAGCACGCGACTTTGATCCTTATTGTCATCTTACCTATCATTTTTGATACTAGCTGTTAGTTTAAATTCTCTAAGGTAACCTCTTTTAGCTCAAACATAGCTCGTAGAACAGATAGCCGTTGGGGCAGAAAAGTTCTCGAGTGGCGACCACGAACCGGAAGACGTAGTGTTGGCAGGCCTCCCACTCGGTGGACCGACGACCTGGTGAAGGTCGCGGGACGCGCATGGATGCGGGCAGCGCAGAACCGGTTGTGTGGAAATCCTTGGGGGAGGCCTTTGTCCAGCAGTGGACGTCTTTCGGCTGAAAGAAGAAGAAGAACCTCTATTAGTATCTGGGCTTAAAAATAAGCAAGCTTCGCATAAAAATAACATGTCAACGTCAACTCCACATATTTCATAGTTCTCGTTTGCTCTCACGAAGTTGTTAGCGCGTTGTGATCAACTGCAGTCTCGTCTCGGTTTTGTCTTCACTACAACATCGCCATCTCGCTCCAACACATGAGTGCATCTCATTCACTCGGAATATAGGGATTTTAATTCAATTTCTCGGGTTTTCCGTTCATATAAATTGAGTACAACCAACGTTGTTGGCAACACAATATCTATTTTTAAATATCAAGAACAAAGTTGTAAATTTTTCGTACAAAATGTCAACTTATTAAAATGTATTTATTTATTACAATCACGATATTATTTTATTAGTACTTACCTAGCTTATTATGTCAATATTGGTTATGTATGTTCTAATTTTATCACTTAATCAAGTAAAATCTACTAAAATGATTTTAATGAAATTCCGTACACTGGTCGATACTTTTACCGCCTTTTACTTTTCCATAGAAGGGAAACCCCGAGGCGTAACTTGTATATGAGGGGTTAGTCCAACAGTGGACTTATTAATCAAAATAACACGAGTTACTACTCGTCTGTCATAACTTGACTCTATTACTACGGTCGACTTGTAAGCCATAACTCAAAAATCAGGTCACAAAAATTCTATTTAAAACTCCAGATTTCCAAAAGAATAGATTTAAGTTCAATAGCTAGTAACAAATTGAAAATCCAAAACGATCTTCAAAGAAATTAATATCTTTGATTTCTAACTATCTCCATTAAATACTTAATTTATTTTTGACCTAGAAAAACACAAGGAAACACCCATTGTCTAATGGCTCAGTTTAGGCGCCATAGCCCATGGAATTTCATTATAAGATATGAACCGGCCAACCGTGCCTACTCCGAGATTAAATTCTACGCTTATATTTAGGATTTGGGTTCACGACTTCATTTATTATTAAATATCCTGAAGTTCATAGAATCCCTCGAGTTACTAACTCTTTGACTCAAAGGAAAGGTAGGTACTTTACAAATGAGTTCCAAATTGAGCATCTTGTTTTTTTTTCGATCACTTCTGAGAACAATCGTTAACAATCTTCTTCAACATAAACAACAAGTCGTCCTATTATGTTAACAATCTTCATAGTACTTTTTGTTGATTATTTTTGAAAATAAATCAAATTATTAGTTCAAACCTTTGATTATTTGTTCAAACCTAATCATTCTAAGGTAAAACATTATGTAATTAACCACGAAAGTAATTTCCTAAAAAGTCTATTTTAATTTATATTGTGGTAAAATCATAAAAAGACATGGTAAGATTGTTTAAATAATAGGACAATTTATGAAAACCAGCCAAATCCGGTTAGTTATTACCATAGAGCTAGTTTTTTTTTTTAACTTACACAGACAGCTGAGGAAGCGGGATGTCAGATATGGTTTTTGCCTATGTAGGTGAAGGACAGGTAGGTAATACCTTCCGTGAGGCTCATTTTTGTTAAGTATGACATTTTTGGTGTGTTTTGGTTCCATAGAATTTGTAAACAATCTGTAAAAAAAATGAATTTGGAGCACACTATTATGAACGTTTTTGGGCTTCATTTGACAATCAAGTTTATAATAATAATTCTGTCTATTATACCTCTACAACGATTTTTTTGTTTCTATGTCTATGGTAATTACACATTTGTTGCTATTTTATGTACTCAGATTTTAACTAATCAAATATGTTAAAGTGTCACAAACTTATTTTTGCGCAGGATTCAGTATGAATCTGATCGAACTGCAAAATTAAGTTTGTTTTTGAAACTAGTTGGTCTTTTAGTTAGAGCTATAATGTGAGATGCTTTGCGTGTACGGAAATCTCGGTGCGCGAGCTTGACTTACACTTGGCCGGCTTTTTTTTTCTAGAGAGACAGGGACAACTACAGCAGTAAAACAAGAATGTTCGCTAAGGTAAAGTATCTTGTTTAATTCTTTCGCATTACGAAACTTTTCACTTTAAAATTTGTTCTAAGTAACAGTGTATTCCTAGTACTCGGTAGTGTCTTCTTTAATTCTTTTGCATTACGAAACTTTTCACTTTAGAATTTGTTCTACAGTGTATCCCATACACTACTACGGTGCAGAAACAATAATAATTTTACTAGCTTTTGTCCGCGGCTTCGCCCGCGTGAATTTCCTATGGGAAGTGCTTTTTTCCGAGATGAAAGGTATCCTATCCTATGTCCTACTCAGTGCTTCTAACTGTGTGTGTGAAAAATTTCAGGAAGATGATGATGGTTCAGTAGATTAAACGTGAAGTGGTAACAAACAAAGAAATAACTTCACTTTCGCATTTATAATACTAGTGGTTCGCCGCAAACCACTAGTATTATAAATGCCTTGAATGCCTTAAAGACCTTGCGATAAAAAAATGCGTATATCTCAAAAACGGCTAAACCGATTTTATTGCGCAACGAACTAAAAATTCTATGGATAGTTGCTACACGTATTCTTAATATCATCGAAATTGATTCAACGGTTCGAGAGTTATCGCGAACAAACATACATACAAACAAACAATGTGTTTTCGCCCCAACTTGAATTATAGCCCTCGCTCGCTTTGCTCGCTCGGTCAATTAGTAAGGATTAGAATGTACTAGTCGTTCGCTGCGAACATAGACCTCGCGACTATTAAAATACAATATTTATTTTCACAAAAAATTAAATATCTCAAAAACGGCTGGACCGATTTTGATGCCCAACGAACTTGAAAATTCTATTAACCATCCCTACATATATTCCAACTTTCATCAAAATCGGAACAACGGTTCGAGAGTTATCGCGGAACAAACATACATACATACATACAAACAATGTGTTTTTCGCTCCAACTTGAATTATAGCCCTCGCTCGCTTCGCTCGCTCGGTCAAAAATGTACGTGGAAAGACAAACTATTTTGTTTATAGTTACTAGCATGGGCCCGGGATTTTGTTCCCGTGGGAATTTCGGGAAATCCTCTCTTAGTGCTCCCCCTACACTCCCTAAGGAACGTACATGCCAAATTTCAGCTTCCTATACCCAGTACTTTCGGCTGTGCGTGTTGTTTATCAGTCAGTCATTGAGTCAGTAACGCAAGAATTTATACTGATTTATGATTTATATGATTTATTTATTTCATATTTATTGCACAAATACAACTGTGTGTAATAGGTGGACTTGGTGCCAAAGGTCGACTGTTATAATTGACCGAGCGAGCGAAGCGAGCGAGGGCTATAATTCAAGTTGGGGCGAAAACAACATTGTTTGTATGTATGTATGTATGTAAGTATGTATGTATGTTTGTTCCGCGATAACTCTCGAACCGTTGAATTAATTTCGATGATATTAAGAATACGTGTAGCAACTATCCATAGAATTTTTAAGTTCGTTGCGCAACAAAATCGGTTCAGCCGTTTTTGAGATATTTTAAAATAATAATCGCGAGGTCTAAGTTCGCGGCGAACAACTAGTAATGATCTAACAGTCGACCTTTGGGGTAAATAGAGAACTTTAAGCAGCGAAGCAGTGGTGTCCGAGACTAAGTGGTAATGACACCCGCCTGAGGTCGAATAGGACCCGGGTTTAAATTCTACCTGTGTCACATGAGTTTGTAACAAAAATATGTCACAAAAATTTTCTAACTAAGCAACATTATTTTTTTACTATTTATGGTTTAAATCAATTTGGCCAAATGGAAACATGACCGTTCCACAGGACGACTATGATGCAAATGAGTCAGAAGAATACTCAGGTAGTCTTGCTAAAACCGAATTCACAAACTTTAAGTAAGTTAGCACGGTAAGTCAAACTTGGCTAAGAATTTTCGTGTCAATTGTGCATAAAAACTTTATATTTCCGTCACAGTAGTGAAAATACTTCATGATGGTTCTTTACACAGCGCAAAAGAGCACTAAAGAAAGGAATTCTGGAAATTCCACGCCTAAGAGGGGCTATAAGTGAAAATCGAAATTCACGTGAGCAAAGCCAAAGGCAAAAGATAGTAGGTATAAGATATTTATTGATAAAAAAATCACAGATCTCATGCTCTACATTCTACACTACTTGATGAGCGAATTTTTTTTTAAAAGCCAAACATTTTTTTTTTCAAATCCAACTACCTTATTTCAAATCCCTCATACGTCCTAACCTAACCTAAACCTTAGGGTATCACGGGCGAGTCGCACTTTCAGCGAAGATGGGGGCCTGCTGGAGCGAACGAAAAAACATTTTCAATGTTAAAAAACCGAATAGGTATCTTCTTCTTTAGTTGTATTTCCTCATGACTGAGGGTCGTGGTCATTATATGGAATGAAACACACACAACGACTCTCTTGGCAATATTAATGGAGTGGTTTGCCATTGCCTTCTCCATTTCACACACTAGCTGATAATCATCAACCAGCAGAGTGCAGGTTTCCTCACGATGTTTTCCTTCACCGGAAGCAAGTGGTGGTCGATGAAAACTAACATGGGTCAGATTGGTATACAAACTCATGTAGCCCGGGCAGGATTCGAACCTGGGATTTTGCATCCACAGGCAGGCGCCCTACCACTCGGCCACCACCGCTTCTAATAATAATCGCTTCTACTAATAGGTATCTACACCTAGCAAAATACGAGATAAGAATAAAAGCATAGCACGTACGCTTACGAGGGTAGTTGGTAAACAGAATATAATATGAAGATAACGTACATAGCGTTCATACGAGCCAGATATCAGAAACACATGGTACGCGCATTGTGGCAAATTACTTTAAAACTGCATGCTGCCACAGTAAAGTAGAAATACTAATATAATAGAAAGTCATCTCGCAAATGTTCAATTTTTATTATTATTCCCCGAGATTAAGGTAAAAAAGAAATATTTCGCTCTTTAGGAATAGTTTGATGACGTTGTAATGGGAACATTTGCTGACGACACAGCCATTATGGCCTCTGATGTTACCCCTGAAATCGCATCTCAAAAACTACAAAAAAGCCTAGATAAAGTGACAAACTGGCTGAAAGACTGGCGCATCAAAGCAAATGAGACTAAGTCTGTACAGGTCACATTTACAACTCGAAAACAAACCTGCCCTCCGGTTGTGCTAAACAATATCCAAATCCCACAATCTGAAGAGGCTAAATATCTTGGAATGTACCTTGATCGACGTTTAACTTGGAGGAAACATATCTTCACCAAACGCCTTGCAATGGGACAACAAGTGCGTAAAATGTATTGGCTAATCAACAGAAACAGCCAGCTCTCCATGGAAAACAAGTTGTTATTGTACAAATGCATTATAAAACCTGTATGGACATACGGTATTCAGCTGTGGGGTACGGCGGCCAATTCAAATGTGGAAATCCTGCAAAGATTCCAATCAAAGATGCTGAGAATGATAGTGGATGCACCATGGTATATCACAAATGAGAGACTCCACCATGATCTGGATATAAAAACAGTGCGTGAAGAAATTATAGACAAAGTTAAAAAGTACAAAGATCGCCTGAAATCACATCCAAATAACCTTGCAACTCACTTAATGGATAATATATCTCCAAGCACTCGCAGACTTAAAAAAAGAGTACCCCAGGATTTGCTCTAACTTGTCATGCAAGAGGATATGTCACAGGACTGCAAGCCTCGCAAAATATCCGCCAATAGTAGACGACTTCTACTATAAGTCAAAAATATTGCTGAATGTCTCTGAGACAGATTGCAATTTAAAATGGATAAAAAAAAAAAAAGGAATAGTTTACGCTATCATAGAAATTAGTTTACAATTTTTTTTTTCAATTAAGCAATCATCAATATAATGTTAATAGTAAGTCGGCCCATTGATTGATTAAAGATAATTTACGAAAGATAAAAACAATATTTTTTATAACTAAATGATATGGCGTGTGTAGAGCCTGAGCAAAATAGCATTTTTCAACATTCTTTTTTAAGTGACCCATGTAATTTTAATTTACTAAAAGTGGGCTTAATACAACTATTTGATGAATTAGCTCAGATAAGTTTGTGCCACGATTTAATCTTATTGCTTTGTTGGGTTATAATTCAGACTTTGAAACTAGCGACTGATGTAGTAAGTAAGATGTTCTTCTGATTACAACTATGCATAGAGCCACCTTATACAGTTCAAAATGCGGAAGTAACAAACGACGCAATTTTTCTTAACTTCTTCAGGAGTGCTCTCATGAAATATCTTTAGATTTTTTGAGAAAATACACGTTAAAAACATGTGTAAATCTTTCTATCTTTACGGTTAGTTCCGTTATTAAATCAGTAGACTTTTTAAGTAAAAAATTAAGTGCCTGAATTTATTTAATTGTCATCTATCTATTCAGTGGCTCGAATGCTCGATCTGATACCTAAGTAGGTCATCTATATGTTAGGTAAGTAGTTGATTGAAGACTTAAGCAATTCATTGATTTCAATACCTATAAGTCTGGACTGCAAGCAACAATTTTGGACTGCAATTGACTGAAATAAATACATATTTTTATTATTACTTACTTACTTACTTCGATGGCTCGACTACCAAAAGAGGATAGAATAGAATCTTGCCCTCCTTCTTGTTCTGCGATTCTAGTATTGATAAAATTAAATCAAACAATCAAATTACTCACTTCGAAGCTTTCCCAGAGAGAAAGGTACTTACACGAATAAAATAATAGTCACATTACATGTTACCACCTTTTAGAGTCTAGTCTAAAAGTCAAAACAGTCAATTCCCTGAATCAATACGCTTGTCTTTGTACGAAATTGGAGAGCAATTTAACTCCAAACTATTTAAACGTAAATCAATTGATACCATCATCAATTTTGTTGATAACATCATAATTTGGAGGTTCAGTATCCTTTGTTAATTAATATACAAGTAAATCCAGCTGAATGGAGTTATACAATGAACCCTTTTAATTGTGACACACGGACACGACGTTCAATTTTGTACGTTAATATTTATTAACTATGCCTCGGGGCTTCCGCAGGAGTTTCGGAATTCAGTACAGCCTATTGATTGTAGCATACATACCCAGAATTTTTTTTTAATGCGATCGATGAATCCAGAGAGAGAATGAAATAATGAAAATTTAAAAAAACAAAAAAAAACACTGAAATACAAAAACGAATATGCGCAATAAGATAAGGTTAAACATTAGTACTTATGTGCTAGAATTATATGCCTCAATTCAGTCAGTAAATATTGTTTACCACCTAAAAGATACGCAACAACTCCATTTCCACTTCATTTCACACACTAGCTAAAAAATCATCATCTAGAGTGCAGGTTTCCTAATGATATCAGTATTGGTCTGTGATACCTACCATACATGCATGAGTCAGCTTGGTATACAAACTCATAAGGCATGAATAAGATTTGAACTTGGGATTTTTGACCACAGAGGCCATAATAGTAGAAAGCGCGCGCCCCCTTCTAGAACTACAATAACAAGCTGGCCGCTCTTACAATACCATCTACATGAAAAACAGTTTGAACTTTGACGTCTTCCATCAATCTGATTTCTTGTATTGCGCAGCACTGACTTCTGCACCCCCGGCCCCCTGCCTCAGACCGACACCCCCGCTCGTGCCACGGTCGGTTTGCATACGTATACATTGCCATTTTCTAATTCTTTCGTCGCCGCGCAGTCCTTCCGACTTCTATGACAGAGGCAAACAACATCATCCACTTACCATCATTACCTATTGCTATTAGTAGAAAATCTAGGAGCGGTAAACCGGCTAGAACAGAAGAGTATCCACTTTGGGGTCAATGAACCAGCGGAGTAAGGAAGTAAGGAAACCTAGACTCGTTGAATTCATTCTTACCAACAGTGTGTCGCAAGCAGTGAGTGTTTCGAGCGATGGAGGTCACACCACGACAAAGTAATCCCCTTTAATATAGTACGGTTACACGACTTAGTACATAGTAGCTAGAGATATATAGTCCAAGCTCTATGAATAAATGTCTGCATCGCATACAATGTAGTATAGTGTAGATACTAGATACTATCGAAGAAAAGTTTGAAAACACTCCGGAGGATTGAGTTCAAGAAAATTCACTTTTTATGTTGACATAAAACTTTAATACTGACAATTTACTTTTGTTTTTAACCGACTTCGAAAAAGCAAGAGGTTCTGTGTTAATTTCAATGCATTATATTAATCAACGATTTCTTCAAAATATAGTTATTCAAAAAAAAAGAGTTGTTAAATAACGCCATTTTCTCTAAGATATATGGATATATGATAATATGTCATTGTGTGTTCAAATCAGACAGGGAGGGCTCTTCATAGAAACGGGGCATCATATATACCTACTACTACTACAAATGAAACTGTTCATCCGTAAACACGTCAGTAACACGTCAATGTGTGCGTTTTCATAGTCATAGCGTCCCAATCCGCAAACGAACGTGGGAGAAGTGCGGGGGGTGCCAAATTGCGGAAGGGGCAGGAAGCTTCCTTTCTGTACGTTGTACTTATATTGTAGTTATCGAACTATACAAACAAACGAAGTCTTCTGCTTTATTTACTACCTACTAACATAAAGTAGGTATAATCAATTTGTATCCTTTACATGTTTTTGGTGCAATAAAGCATTTTTACTTACTTACTTACTTATAATAAAGATGACAGTCAATTTGAGTGGCCAATGTTTTTTATTACTAACTTGTAGACACAAATACAATCTCATTAGAAACAAAGATAAAAGGAGCCAAAAGATAAGCTAACATAATTAAGTTATATTAAAAGCTTTGTTAAAACCTCTATTTTTGTGAATGCGACGTTAATTAATTAAGTTAACCTTTCCTAAATTAAACTCCAGTAGGTAAGTTGGGAATATAAATCATTTTCTCGTGTAAGTTATTTAACAGGGTCGTGCTTGGGATTTACAACTTTAGTGGTTAATCATAACTTAGGTTGCACTTTTGCGCTATTTTGTAACTAGCTTCATGCGTTAAATGGGGGAAATATGAATGGTAAAAATAACGAATTTTTAATACTTTTTGATTCAATTAGGTTAGTAAAATAACTTACACACTTTTTTATTTTCTTATCGACTGTGAGTGAGTGTGTAAGTATATCACCGGCGCGTTTTGTAATATTCTGTCTGCGCCACCTCCTGTCAATGAGCGATTTTCTGACAGCTAAATTAAGAAAAAAAAAATCAGTATAAAAAAGTCTCAACAGATAGCGTTTTATGAAAGCCGAGTCGTAATAATGGCTGAACCTATATGGTGCGCTTTTTCTTGTCAACCAGAGGCAGAAAAAAATTACCTAACAGTTTGACAGTTGCACAAATCACAATATTGATACTTTTTAGATGTTTTTTTTACTAAGTTTTTTTTTTTAAGGCCAATCCCGTGAATTTTTGCTTTTTGTATGGAACTTTTTCTCTCGCCTTTGCTTAAGCGCCATCTATGAAGTCATCTGGAACTTTTTTTTTTTAAATTAGGGTCTCAGAAAATCTGGCAGCTGACAGGTCCTATTTGATCTCATCGATCCAGCGGTATTTTGGGCGATCAACCGGCGAGTCATGTCTTCTTGCAAGGCTGGCAACACTCCTATGGTACCTGGTATTACAGATGTCCTTGCGCAGCAGTAATCGCTTACCATCTGGTGACCCGGTTGCTCGTTTGCCGCCCTATGTTATAAGCAAAAATCCTTTAGGTAGGCTGACCCTTGACTGCACGATTATCCTGATCCTAACTAATATTATAAATGCGAAAGTGAGTTTGTTTGTTTGTTTATTTGTTACCTTTTCACGCTTTATCTACTGAACCAATCTTCCTGAAATTTCGCATACACATAGCTGGAAGTACTGAGATGGACATAGGGTACATTTCATCCCGGGAAAAAGCACAGTTTCCATGAGAAATTCACGCAAAGCTAGTTCTCCATATTTATTTGTCACTAGCGTCCGCTCCAGCTTCGCTCG
Organism: Ephestia elutella; assembly: GCA_018467065.1. Taxonomy (NCBI): domain Eukaryota; kingdom Metazoa; phylum Arthropoda; class Insecta; order Lepidoptera; family Pyralidae; genus Ephestia; species Ephestia elutella. The sequence continues at coordinate 7,607,594 of CM031591.1, read as the reverse complement.
GGAGGTATATACATAAATTGTGTAGGTATATACATGAATTGTAATCCATGTCACTCAGGTATAATGTAGCTTTCTATTGCTGAAAGAATTTTTGAAATCGGTTCAGTAGTTCCGAAGATTACCAACAAACAAACTTACAAATACTTCCTCTTTATAGTGTGATGTAATGATTTTATTCAGAATCGCGAAACTTAAGTGGCAGTGGGCGGGGCACATAGCTCGTAGAAGTCGTAGAACAGATAGCCGTTGGGGCAGAAAAGTTCTTGAGTGGCGACCACGAACCGGAAAACGTAGTGTTGGCAGGCCTCCCACTCGGTGGACCGACGACCTGGTGAAGGTCGTGGGACGCGCATGGATGCGGACAGCGCAGGACCGGTCGTTATGGTAATCCTTGGGGGAGGCCTTTTTTCAGCAGTGGACGTCTTTCGGCTGAGAGAGAGAATGATTTTATTAAAATAACAAAAAGGAACTGAGTAATAAAAACTTTCCTTACCCTGTTGAGGAAGCGTGACAACATCAACTATAAAACAAGTTGAAGAAAGCTCCACTTCAACGAGATTTGTTTTAAATTCAAACCGCCGTCAACGAGCGTACCTGAGATAATGAAATGGACTTGCATCTTCGCTCATAAAACATTGTAATATTGTTTGAAAGTTGAACAGTTATTCAAGGGATAGTCTGCATTTTGTTCCAAAATGTACAACGGAAACATTTTGTAATTCTTATTTGGAACGTTACTCGGTGGTAATTAAGAGTAAATTGCAATGAATAGAGAAAAATTTAAGTTGTCACGTCATGCCACTGCAGCACAGTTAGCGGAGTTAACAGAATGACGTTGATCTTGACGTTGACAGTGACAAGTCATTTAAAGCACCGTATAATCAAAATTGAGCCAAAGGTCATTATCAAATCTGTACTTACTAACAATGGGTTAAGTTAAGATTATTTTTCTTTTAGTGCCCAGGCTTTGCTCGGGAGGTACCTACAATTTTAGCCTATGTCACTTAAGTATAATGTAGCTTTTTGGTGAAAGAATTTTTGAAATCGGTTCAGTAGTTCCGATGAATAACAAACAAACTTATTTATACAAACACCTATATAATAATATTAGTGTAATTAGAGTATGGAAGATTGGTGCCAACTCTACCGTTCCCACCTCTTCAGTATTGGCATGTAGGTAGAGGCACCGGGGTGTTTTAGTGGGTCCAAGTCCCACATGCCGCTTCACTGCTCGACTGTTGAGAAGTGAAGCGGTATGCGAAAGGCATTTTCATGTCGTTAAAAAAAAAGGTACAAGCAGAAAATAGCCTTGAAGACCAAAGTTTCAGATAATCTTCGTACATTGCTTAGTTTGGTCCTATGTGACCTCGTAGCACCCAAAGAAAATAAGCAATGTATGTACGTCGCAACTTTGCGGCACTGAAAACCTCCTTAATGAAACACTAATAACTTTGCTTGGAGCAAACAGAGTACCGCTGCATGTTTCATGATAGTTCCAAGTTTGTACCATTAAGTACTTGTTCTACATTAATTATCACGGTAGATGTTTAATATTAATGGCAACACTAACATCCGTTCGTTTGCTGAAACTCGTTTATTGATGATTTACTTAACTTTTATGTTTGTCTGATAAGTAATTTTGACTATGACAGTACATAGCATTATTATGTGTTCCAAGTTTATATTTTTTTTAGCGATGTTGGTGTAGGGTAAACCTTTAATGACACGCTGTATAAAATGAAATAAATTAATCTATACATACATATAATAAAACAGTAAAAATATTTTGTCTGTACATTTAGTATTTTTGACTAAAATGGATAGAGGGAAACTTAAAAAGAACAACAGAAAGCAAAAAAATTTTTTGGAATTTCTTGTCTGTCTGTATGTATGTACGCGTTTCACGCAAAAACTACTGGACGGATTTGAATGAAACTTTTTTTGTTGTATAGCTATTAAGCCTGGGCAACATATAGGCTATAATTGTTTTTGAAAACTGGAACACCTGATGAAGAACCATAGCAGAACAGCTAAACTATAAGAAATATGGAAATGGTGCCTTAACAAAAGTCGTTCAAATTGTCATTCAAAATTGAAGATCTGGAACATCTGATGAAGAACTGCAAGAGACCAGCTACACTATAACATATATGGAAATGGCGCCTTAGCAAAAATCGTTCAACCTGATCAGCATTATCTGCTGACGTATAAAAATTGAAGATCTGGAACATCTGATGAATAACTCCAAGAGACCAGCTATACTATAACATACATATATGGAAATGGCGCCTTAGCAAAACTTGATTAATCTGATGAGCATTTTCTGTAGACTTATAAAAATCGAAGATCCGAAATATCTGAAACAGTTTGGAACACAAAAAGACTTTTCATCTAAGCGAAACTCACGCGGGCGAAGCCGCGGGCAACAGCTAGTAATAAAATAATCTTCTATTATAGTATTCTTCTTATCGAGTGTGTTATTAGTAATAACACTATTGTCAGATTTTATTCAAGTCGTCTAAAGGCATCTGGCATAACATGACTTTGACGATTACCACCATCTAGTGACTTTTTAGTTATTATTATTATGTTGGTACGCTTTTTCAGAGCCAGTGGTCCATTGGGACCCGGTCCTTTGAGGCGTTCATGGGGCCAAAGCCAACATGAAGAGGCCTTTTGTACCTTTTTAATCAAAAAGTGAGATGGCTGCATCTGCGGAGATCTGTCCCTTAGTGTACCATAGGGATATACTAACGGACAGTCCTCCACAGCTGCCGAACTATTGCCAGGTAGGGATTAACAAGGTTTGGGCTATGTGGATGGGATGCTAGTGGACCGGATTGCTGGGTTATGGAGTGAGATACGGACATCTACCTTTAAATCTCTCACAACAATTTAAGTTAGGCAGATGGTGACTTGCTGCTCTTTGGCTGTACAGCCTGTGGGCCTCCCTAATTAAGCCACCAGTTGGCGGCCAGGGCGCAACACAGTGTGAGCAGCTAAGGGTGTCGAGAGGTGCGGCTCCGGTTTCACCTTCACGGGGCTCACCCCGAGAGCGGGTTTCCCCGTTATTACGCCATTACGTGCAATACACTTCCACCCTGGTGCGAGTGTTCTGCTCTTGCTACTCCACTCTGAGCCGGCCGGCTAAGGCAAGCCAGAGGCGGGGGTGTGTCACTGTGTGTATGTGTGTGTGTAGGTGCGTGTGTGTGTGGTCCCCCTGGAGATCGGGTCCGTGGTGACGCCACTCACCAACAGCTCGCCACAAGCTGCCCCTGCGTTGACTGATTGCACTGGAGATCCAGCGGGCGATGGGGTCGTCACATCCCGACGCCTTTTTATTATTATTATGTTGGTACGCTTTTCAGAGCCACGGGTCCATTGGGACCCGGTCCTTTGAGGCGTTCATGGGGCCAAAGCCAACATGAAGAGGCCTTTTTGTACCTTTTTAATCAAAAAGTGAGATGGCTGCATCTGCGGAGATCTGTCCCTTAGTGTACCATAGGGATATACTAACGGACAGTCCTCCACAGCTGCCGAACTATTGCTAGGTAGGGATTAACAAAGTTTGGGCTATGTGGAGGGGATGCTAGTGGACCGGATTGCTGGGTTATGGAGTGAGATACGGACATCTACCTTTAAATCTCTCACAACAATTTAAGTTAGGCAGATGGTGACTTGCTGCTCTTTGGCTGTACAGCCTGTGGGCCTCCCTAATTAAGCCACCAGTTGGCGGCCAGGGCGCAACACAGTGTGAGCAGCTAAGGGTGTCGAGAGGTGCGGCTCCGGTTTCACCTTCACGGGGGTGAGCCCCGAGAGCGGGTTTCCCCGTTATTACGCCATTACGTGCAATACACTTCCACCCTGGAGCGAGTGTTCCGCTCTTGCTACTCCACTCTGAGCCGGCCGGCTAAGGCAAGCCAGAGGCGGGGGGTGTGTCACTGTGTGTATGTGTGTGTGTGTGTGTGTATTATTATTAATAGTGGCTATACCCTATACGGATACCTTCACTCACACACACACTACACTAATAATAGTAAGTAAAACAGTCAGCCAGACTTATAGGATTTGAACCCGGGTCCTTTCCGACTTCAGGTAATCAGCTAGTTATATATTTTCCGTCACAATGTATGTACCTATTTACAAAATGTATACCGACAAACAAACACACGAACAAACAACCTTTCATCCTAAAGTATTTAACAACTTGACTGCCCATTACGCCGCGGGGCGTGAAACGGCGCGCGAGGTGGACGCCCGTCACGCCGCAGCGCGTGATAGTTTCATACAGCATTCTATGAGTCATTGCGTCGCGGGCGTCCAACTGTAAGCGTTGTACTGTACGGGCGTCACTCGCAACACTTTAACGATTATGTGGGTACCTTTGGTTTTCGTTTTTGTTTTTTTTTACTATCATAATAGAGAGTGAAGCTGGCGGCCTTTCTAGGCTTAAAAGACCGCGTAATAAACGTAATTACAATCAAATGAATGACACAGAAATAAATGACTTTTTGTTAGAAGACGATGATACAGATGATGAGTTTGGGTTTGATGATGAAGAGGAGTCTTCTTCAAGTAATGATGACCACTCTCAGCCGCTGACTCTCCAGCCACCTAGCCATTTTCGAGGTACACCAATAAGTGAAATCGAGTCGCCTTTATCACGACAACATTAAGAAGCAACGGATCAACCATCGAGTTCCGGTTTAACCTCATCATGAACTCCCACTAGTGGGTTAGAATCCTTGGATTTTACTGAAGAAAATGTTTTCAATGGGCCACATAATGGAGATCCAGTGGATTATTATTATTTTTTTATAATACCTTTTTGGAATATATTTGTGACCAGACTAACGAACAAGCCACAGTACTGTTCTTTTCAGAAAAAAGCAACAGAAGAGTCAAGGATTACTCGTTGCAAAGACTTGACCATCGGCATCAAAGAGCTCAAAATTTGAGCAGATTTGTTTCATTTTTGTTTTTTTATTATGTTAGTGTTCCTAAAATTGTGATTTTGCATATAAAAGTTCCTACATTGTGCTGAAATATTAAGTGTATGTCAATTTTTATAATAATAATCCTTTTTTTATATTATAATTGGTGTTTATTACCAAAAATTTGTCCAACGCCCTAGGGCGTGATGGGCACCTGGGATGGAAATCCCTTCGTCGGTGCCCGTCACGCCCCAAGGCGTTAGGTTTTTTTCCACCCCTTTTTAACCCCCATTCTACATTTAAAACAAAGATAATATTTTTTCTTAATTATTTGCATATAAATAAAGATAAATAACACAAAATTGAAAGTTGGCCTCTGGCTGACGTCACATCTTTTTATGGGCAGTCAAGCTGTTAACATCTCCGTTCCGTTCCATGACTTCGCGGCTAAGAACCTAATTCTTAATTTTTTTTTTACTTTTTTGATTAAAGAAAAAAGTCTTCTATAATTACGTTTACTTACCTCGATTTTTCCGATACGCTTCCAATTCTAAGATTTTTACTATTCGACATCCGTGCCCGCTAAACATGTTCAAAGAAGCCGAACGTGATTTGTTTCGCCAAATATTTCGGGAATACTCGGGATGATTCCGGGTCAATCGGCTTACATCGTTTATTAACTTCGTGTTCTTTCGTCGGCGAATCAAACTATATATATATACTACTGTATATTACTAGCTTCTGCACGCGTCTTCGCTCGCATGATTTTCCTACGGGAAAAGTGCTTTTTCCCGAGATGAAAAGTACCCCTATGTCCTTCTCAGTACGTCTAACTTAGTATGCGAAATTTCAGGAAGATTGGTTCAGTAGATAAAACGTAAAGAGGTAACAAACCACGGAAATATAAATAAGAGTGGAAGTGTTAAGTAGGCGTGGCGCGGTCGCCACAAGTAAGCAATGCATTGCTAACAAACACGGCTTGTCATTCTAGTTTTGTTCTGACTTCGCGCTGAGTAGTTTGTTCGTGACATTGAATTCTCGTCGAAATTCCCTCGTCAAAATGCCATTTTGTTCTATTTTAGAGTGCAAAAATAACAGTAGCAAAATCAATCTTAAAAATGGAGGTGTTTCGTACCACAGGTGAGTAATATTTCGTTTGTTTTCTTTAAAATAAAAGTTCAATAATGATAATAAATACTTTAAAATATTATTTGTTAAAAGTTACCTTAATGATATTTATATAAGGTCGATTTTGTCATTAACGCGTGCTCCTCTGTTCTTCCCGAAACTTCTATGCTACTCAATTAGTGATGTACCTAGTAAGGTAATGTTTTGGATTTTATCGATATATTTTGTTTCTTCTCTCAGCCGAAAGACGTCCACTGCTGGACAAAGGCCTCCCCAAGGATTTCCACAACGACCGGTCCTGCGCGTATTTTGTTTACATTGTATAAAATATTAATTTTAAGGTTTCCCAAAGATCCTGATTTTAAAGAAAAATGGATAGATGCAACTGGCAGAGTTGCTTGGATGCCAACTAATTTAGTACTATATGTTCCGAGCATTTCGAGGAAAATAATTTCTTGATTTCGACACACTTTTTTTTATAACAAAATATTACGTTAATTTTTGATTAAAATAATAACACTATAAATCCGCGAAACAATATAGAAGAAAGAAAATCTGTTTTATTATTCTGAGTTTGTATGAAAATTTGATCTATCGATGTCGATATTGTGTTGCAATAATCAATCCGCTACTGCACTAATCGAGTAGCACTAGGAATACTCTCATTTGACGCTAATTTAAACCCTATTCTCTTTGATTTATGGGTCATAGTTGCTCAAAAGTTTTAAAACGCCATCTATTGTCGAGTGGCGGAATTTTTTCTTCAGTCGACGTTGGACTTTAAAACGTCTTATGTACGTTCTTGTACAGTACAAATTAAGCCATATGTCGAAGACTTAAGGTACTTGTTTGTCCGATATAGTCGCATTGACTTAATACACTTTGATAAAATAAAAATGACCAATAAAGCTCATTGTTCATCTGTAGTGTAGTGTATGATTTATTGACCGAGCGAGCGAAGCGAGCGAAGGTCTCTAAATCGAGTTGGGGGCGAAACACATTGTTTGTATGTATGTATGTATGTATGTATGTATGTATGTATGTTTGTACCGCGATAACTGCCGAACCGATGGTCCAATTTTGATGAAATTTGGTAGGCATGTAGGAAATATCAATAGAATTTTCAAGTTCGTTGGGCATCAAAATCGGTTCAGTAGTTTTTGAAATATTAATAAAAATGTCCGCGATTATGTAGCAAACGAAACCATAGCGTGTTCTAACTTTGGATAACGCCATCTAGATTTTATTTAGGGAACTGAATTATGTTAGAAAAGTCGAAATCAGAGTATATCAATGAAAACGCGAGTAATAATCGCGAGGTCTAAGTTCGCGGCGAACTACTAGTAACTTAAATGTGTGAGTTTGGCGACCACGGTTCCCTTACAAATTTTATCAAGTAACAATTCCACTCTTATTTATATTTCCGTGTAACAAACAAATAACATTTTCATTTTCAAATAAACAAACAAACAAACATGACATGACATAGACATGTTCCCCGCTACTACCCGCACTGAGCTCATTATACTCAGAACGTCTCGGTAACGACTCTGAAATCTCAAAAAAAAAATCAGCTGTTCCATACATTTTGGGCGAGTATGTATTGTAAAAAGTATGGAACAGCTGATTTTTTTTATGCGGTTTCAGAGTCGGTCCCATACAAAAAGTTGTTCATATTCATGAGTACTTTCATCTCTGGAAAGGATGCAGGTGTTTACCCAAACACCCTGTATAGTAATTGACCGAGCGAGCGAAGCGAGCGAAGGTCTCTAAATCGAGTTGGGGGCGAAACACATTGTTTGTATGTATGTATGTATGTATGTATGTATGTATGTTTGTACCGCGATAACTGCCGAACCGATGGTCCGATTTTGATGAAATTTGGTAGGCATGTAGGAAATATCAATAGAATTTTCAAGTTCGTTGGGCATCAAAATCGGTTCAGTAGTTTTTGAAATATTAATAAAAACGTCCGCGATTATCTAGCAAACGAAACCATAGCGTGTTCTAACTTTGGATAACGCCATCTAGATTTTTTTTAGGGAACTGAATGATGTTAGAAAAGTCGAAATCAGAGTATATCAGTAAAAACGCGAGTAATAATCGCGAGGTCTAAGTTCGCGGCGAACTACTAGTATAGTTAGAGAAGGACATGCGTACCTTTCATCCCGGGAAAAGCACTGTTCCTGTGAGAAATTCACGAGGCCGAAGCCGCGGGCAAAAGCTAGTTTTATATAAGAGCCAAAGTAATTGAACTGAAGTGGTTATTTCAATTTCTTTGGCTAAAACACCGCTAACGACACGCGTGAGTATCCGTAATAAAAATCATAATTTCTTCGGCTTTTGGAACACAACTGAACCACGATATAGTACATTTATACATACATGAATACATAGAATCACGTCTTTATCCCTTACGGGGTAGACAGAGCCAAGAGTTGTGAGACTCGAAGGCCACGCTTAGCTGATTAGTACGTTTAATTGGTAGAATCATAGCCCAGGAAGAAATAATTGCGCGACAATTTCACCCCGGCCATATTTGCACAGCGAAGTGCGACCGGACCGGATATCCAATTACCGAGCGTGAATCCGGTAATACCCACTATCCGGCTTTATCCGGTCAATGGGGCACATCGATACTAATTATGTTAATAAAGAAGTCATTAATTTTGTTGGACCGAGTTTTCCGATTTTTTCTACTGATCAGTGAAAACAGGTAGGTATGTCATATCCAATCACGAAATATAGTAATTAAATGTTTGGATTTTGCACAACAAGCGTCAAGCTCGAAGTGCATAACCCTCGCCTCGTGACAGTTGCGCCAGTTTCGGAACATAATTTACAAATCGAATCGTCTTTTTGACTGATGTACAGCCATATGCAGTGAAATATCACCCCCCCCTGAGATAAGGATTCGGTGAGATAGGGGGTCAGGTCTCTCTTCATCTTTTACTTTAGGTAGATTATTTTTCGTTAAGTTCGTGACTAGTGTTATGGGATACTAACTCAACGATACTATATTTTATAACAAATATACAAGGTGTAACGGAATACCTATATCCATATTGATTGTGCTAACTGTAATAATGGTTTTAAACTAGTTCCAGACATTTTTAGTCTTGTATGTTTATGATTCAATTTTTTATTTTAAGGAAACCATACAAGCACACATTTTTCCAATTTGAATTGGCACAACACTATTCACCACTATGACAGTAAACAGCTGTTGAATTCAAGGTCAATCATCTACAACTATCAAAATTAAATCTTCATGGAACATGACAATAAAATAAAAGGTAAATATTGGTTTAATACAAGGGATCCATGGAACAATGGGAGGTTCATCCGGAAAAATATCCTATTTATCAGCAACACCGACTTCGTGGAGGTCCGTGTTGCTCTAAGTAGGATATTTATTTATTTTGTACTAGGACGGCAGAATCAAAAAGGTGGTGTGAGTTTGGCTAATAAAAGACGAGACTGGACTTTTTCCGAAAATGTACCTGGCAGGACAGTACCAATATTAAAAAGTAACTGTCATTATTAGCCTGAGTTGTTGACTTGTCAAAGTGAAAAATATTTATGCGAGTAATTTGATTTCTAATTAAAAACATGATGTAAACACTGAAAAGCGACTTGCGAATGGTTCTTTTTACAATGATTAATCAATCTAATGCTGCGCTGCTCTGCACGTGTAGGCGGTTTCTTTGTGAAAACATTGGTATAAACTGTCAAAAGGTGACGAAAGCGGATACTGCTCAAAGTACCAGGTTTTCATAGTAACCGAGAAGGTGAAATAATTTGTGTTGTGATATGTGTGTGAGCAGTGCAAAGGCAACCTTGACATTGAAATATTCTGAATAGTGATGTGCAGTGTTTGTTTACATGGCAAAGATTTCGTTTTATAATTTATTTTTTTAACACTCCTTTTTAAAAGTGCTGAAAATAATCTGAAACTTCACATAAAGGATCTACCCACGGTAACGAATCTTTCCACTTTGTATAGTAATACCTTTCCGTTACAATATAAACATCCAAGACCCAGGTCAATCTGAAAAAGATTATTTTCCAATTTGACTCAACCAAGGATCTAACCCGGGACCTCCGGTGTGACAGTCCGCCGTTGGGCCACGGAGGTCGTCGAAGGTATACCTACCTTACAGTACATATCGACTGTAACAAACACAGATACAAATTAGTAAACAGAATATATAGAATAGAATCAGAATACATATAATAGAATCAGAGTACATAGAATAGAGTCTGGAATAGACTATAAGATCCTTTTTTAAATTATATTCCCTTGGAAGCGAAGCCTGGGGCACAGCTTGTCTCAATCCTAACGCAAACTAATATTAGAAATGCGAAAGTGAGTTTGTTTATCTACTGAACCAAGCCTAACTAAGGTATTTTTAAACTGTGACTGAACCAATCTTCCTGAAACTTTGTATACACAAGTTGAGAAGGATCCTTTCATCCCGGGAAAAAGCACTGTTCCTGTGGGAAATACACGCGGGCGAAGCCGCAGGCAAAAGCTAGTAATACATAAATATTCAACAAGCATGCATCCTTGTTGAATATTTATGTACCTAATACTAATCCTGCGGATTATACTGGACTCTGCAGAGTATATATATAATCCGCAGGCACAGTACAAAGAGGGATTAGTGAAGATGAAGATCATTGACATAGGAGTAATGCCAAATTGAATTTGGATAACCGGAATCTATCAAAGGGTAACGTAGAATGCACCTACACTTCCGACATTGTAGGTCCTCAAATTACCAGTGTAATGTGACCCCCTGGGTCGCCCTTAGTGGGTCGACGCGACGGGTAATTTTTACGCAGTACCAGTGCCACCCAAGGGTAATTCCTCAAGTATAGTTTTCCATCGTAAATATTAAAAAATACTAGGTACGTAAGTATATTAAATATTGAAAGAAAAAATCTTTGTTTTTTTTATTGTAAGTACTAGGTACATTAAACATTTAAAAAAGGCATAGAAATAAAAAATTCTACTAGGTCGTCGAAAACTATATGAAACGCGTGGAGATTTACAAAATCAGGCCCATGCTTGGTAGGCATAGAAATACAGGATGTTTTTTAAATCATTGGCATCCTTTCTACTGGTGAAAGTACTCATGAACATGAGCAACTTTTTGTATGGGACCAACTTAATCCGATGGAAAAAAAAATCTGCTGTTCCATACTATTTTCCAATACCTACTAACCCGAAATGTATGGAACAGCTGATTTTTTTTTCCATCGGATTGAGTCGGTCCCATACAAAAAGTTGCTCATGTTCATGAGTACTTTCACCAGTAGAAAGGATGCCAATGATTTAAAAAACACCCTGTATAGACATTTGGTATTTTGGTAGGTCTGTGCCAAATTATAAAAAAAACAAGCGCTTTAGTTAAAATAGATAGGTAACGAGTGTTTTGTTCAATTTCAATATTTGATATTTATCGGACGAGAATAATTAATACTATAAATATTTTTATTAAAATGAGATAACCAACCATCCTACAAATATAATAAATGCGAAAGTTTGGATGTGAGTTTGTGAGGATGTTTATTACTCAATCACGCAAAACTTTGGCCTGATTTTGATGAAATTTGGTACCTACACTGGTAGAAAAATACCGGGAATAGCACATAGGGTACTTTTTAACCCGAAATTCCCACGGGAGCGAAGCCCCGGGGCGCAGCTAGTTGAATTATAAGTCTAGTGCATTTTAGTAAAAATCAAGCCTTTGATTTTATTTATAAAACGATATAAATGCATATTCACCACAGTTTCCCAGAGTTCGTCCAATAAAATTAATACATGGAAGCGTATATAATGTAAATACATACACCAAGTTCACTATGTTAGTAACAAGCCTTTAAGTACATCCGGAATTTCAACCGGGTATTAGTTAAGGTCAAACAGAACTATGTTCAACAAACTCATAGATTATTATAGCACACATTTCTAAGAGCACATAGTTTGTCCTCGTTGGACTAGCTACCAGCTCATCTTTGACATGTCTTGATCTGCATACTAAATCTCAGAATTCTATGGAAAAAATAGGAACTGCAGAATTCATAAAAACTCAACATATCGTCCTGGGTTTAAAAATAAAGCATACATACATACATACAAAGAATCACGTCTTTATCCCTTACGGGGTAGACAGAACCAAGAGTCGTGAAACTCGAAGGCCACGCTTAGCTGAATAGTGGGGTCTCTGATGGAATAGAGATTCAGGTATAGTGACAGGTTGCTAGCCCATCGCCTATGAGTGGAGAAATCCCCAGTTTAAAACTCTGTTCCTCGATTGACTTTTACAATCTGCGCGGGAAGAAAAGCAGCTGGCACATTATATGTTTTTTCTTTGCTCCCAGACCAGCATGGAAATGAAATAAAGCATGATACCTATTTTGTAGGTTTGTAGGTCATGCAAATGTGGTGTTGGAGGCGCATGGAAAGAATTAGTTGGATAGATAAGAAAACAAATGAGGAGGTACTGGATATGATCAATGAGAAAAGAACATTAATTAGAGCAATAGAGACAAGAAGAGAAAAGATGTTCGGCCACATTATACGACACAACACCTTTATGAAATAAGTACCGGATTGAAGGAAAAGTTGAAGCGAGAGGGAAAGGAAAGCCAAGAAGGGCATTTATAGACGAACTCAAAGAAAAGGTAGAAGTCGTGTCGTATTAGAGAGGTCAAATCGATGGCAGAAGAGAGGCATACCCACAGACGTTAATGTCTGTGGGCATACCTACCTATATGGGAATTTCTCCCCCGATAAGAACGAAGTTGGTTCTTAAATTAATTGATTGACTCATGCAATTATATGTACCTACCTACATAGACATGCCTGCCTACTACCACAGAATTAATATTAGTACTACGTACAGAAAGGAAACTCCCTGCCCCTCCCGCAATATGGCACCCCCCGCTCCTTCCACACTTCTCCCCCCTCTTGTGTAACTGTGGGACGTTCGACTATGAAAACGCACACATTGACGTGTTACTGACGTGTTCATGGATATACAGTTTCATTTGTAGTAGTAGTAGGCATATTTGACGCGCCGTTTCTATGAAGCGCCCGCCCTGTGCTACTACATAATAATATTGTACCCATGTACCTATGGAATGCATTAGTTAGCATTAGCACAGACATAAATAGGTACTTTTTGTTTTTTTTATCACATAGGGCGACAAACGAGCAAGCGGGTCACCTGATGGTAAGTAATCACCGCTGCCCATGGACAACCACAACACCAGGGGTATCGCAGGAGTGTTGCCGGCCTTTTACAAAGACGCCTGAAGGCCTGGACGCCTTTTGAAAGGCCTTTTACTTAGTTACCTAATATAAAAAAAAATTCTGTGGTACCTCTACTCTTTAATAGGTACTCCTATAAAAAAGATATTTCTCGGTGCATTAGTTTAAATTTAGGTAATCATGTACCTACTTTTGAAGGTTTTAAGGAACCCACACATTATATATTAGAAAAAAAAAACGCACGCAATGAAAAGAAAATTGTCTACTAAAATGTCATCTCATGAAGTTAATCAAAGTAAAAGTTAGCAAAACGAAAACCTTATTGTTTAAATTAATAATGAAGTCTCTAGGCCGCGGGAATGACATCAAAAGTGACTTACTGAACTCCGAACGAGCAAAGTTTTCTAATCGGGGACAGGGTTCCGTAATAAAATGTTTGGAACGTTTAGAAATCTCAATCTTTCATTAAAGTTTCGGCTCTAAAAAGTATTACGACTTCTCCACGCCATTCATTACAAACTGAATGAGTAGATGAGAGTCTAAAGGACAGCGGCGCACATAATTTAACGCGGAGAAAAAAAATACTTAGTTAGGTACTAACTACTTAAATAGATACCTACCTGTATTTATATGAAAATAAACTAGGTACGTATGATAGAATAGCACTAATGAATACTTCTTACTCTCACCATCGATAAAATATTACTAAAGTATAGATGCATATTCTTCATACATCAAAGTGTGCCTCACATAACTATTTTTCTTGACTAACTAGATGTCGCTACCAGTATCAATCTTGTCAATTTGTCGTAAAAATTATAATCATCAAAGCAAACTTCGTGTTACCACAAAGTAGTACCACATACATTAAATAGATGGCGCAATTCTTATCTATATTTCATTTCATGCAATGTCAAATGTTACTACAAACTTGAAACACCTATTTAAAAATGAAAATCAAAATAAATCAACATGTGTTTAAAAAATTAAAGAAAAAAATGTTGCCTAAGTAGGTACCTAGTTTATTGGTGGACTCTTCACCATCATCTTCTTCTTCATTTATGTTTGTTATTTCTACAAATCAATAATCCGCGGATAATTTTCACAAATAAAATTTTTATTCGAATAATCTATACATACATATAATAAAACAGTAAAAATATTTTGTCTGTACATTTAGTATTTTTGACTGAAATGAATAGAGGGACACTTAAAAAGAATAATAGAAAGCAAAAAATTTTTTTTAATTTCTTGTCTGTCTGTCTGTTTGTTTGTCTGTATGCAATGATATACTATATAAACAATAATATATCATTGTCTGTATGTATGTAACGCGTACGCGTTTCACGCAAAAACTACTGGACGGATTTGAATGAAACATTTTTTGTTGTATAGCTATTAAGCCTGGGCAACATATAGGCTACTAGCTGTCGCCCGCGGCTTCGCCCGCGTGAGTTTCGCTTAGATGAAAAATCTCTCTTGGAGCTTTTCATCAGATGTTCCAGATCTTCAATTTTTATACGTCAGCAGAAAATGCTCATCAGGTTGAACGATTTTTGCTAAGGCGCCATTTCCATATATGTTATAGTGTAGCTGGTCTCTTGGAGCTTTTAATCAGATGTTCCAGATCTTCAATTTTTATACGTCGGCAGAAAATGCTCATCAGGTTGAACGATTTTTGTTAAGGCACCATTTCCATATTACTTATAGTTTAGCTGTTCCGTTATGGTTCTTCATCAGGTGTTCCAGTTTTCAAAATGAATTATAGCCTATATGTTGCCCAGGCTTAATAGCTATACAACAAAAAAAGTTTCATTCAAATCCGTCCAGTAGTTTTTTCGTGAAACGCGTACATACATACAGACAGACAGACAGACAGACAGACAGACAAGAAATTCCAAAAAAATTTTTTTCTTTCTATTGTTCTTTTTAGGTCTCCCTCTATCCATTTCAGTCAAAAATATTAAATGTACAGACAAAATATTTTTACTGTTTTATTATATGTATAGATAATTGATTTTGAAAACTTGAACACCTGATGAAGAATCTTAACAGAACAGCTAAACTATAAGAAATATGGAAATTGTACCTTTGCAAAAGTTTATCAATCTGACGAGCATTTTCTGTTAACCTATAAAAATCTAAGATCAGGATCATCTGATGAAGAATTCCAAGAGACTAGCTATTACATATATGGAAATGGCGCCTTAGCAAAAGTCGTTCAACCTGATGAGCATTCTCTGCTGACGTGTA
The DNA here is from genome assembly GCA_018467065.1 of Ephestia elutella. Classification (NCBI taxonomy): domain Eukaryota; kingdom Metazoa; phylum Arthropoda; class Insecta; order Lepidoptera; family Pyralidae; genus Ephestia; species Ephestia elutella. The sequence continues at coordinate 7,591,997 of CM031591.1, read as the reverse complement.
AAAAGACAGGATACGGGATAGGACAAATAGGGACTCGGGGTGGGAGTAGTGGTACCACAAAGTAGTTAAAAGGGTAGTGGTACACTGAAAATTGTAGATAACGAGCAGACGAAGATCGTTTATTGAATGAAATATCACTTTTGATTCATTCTTACACCGCGATTGTACTACGAATACCTAATATATTCCCACGGGACACGGGATAACCAAATGGCTGAAATTTTGAGTAGTACTGTAGTTTAGGTTATACTACAGTTTGGAATACAAAAAGATTTTTCATCTAAGTGAAACTCACGCGGGCGAAGCCGCGGGTAACAGCTAGTGATTCAAATAAAAATTTGTTTGAAAAATGATTATCTGTACATATTATACTCGTATAACAAAAAGTTCGTAGACCTACAAACTCAACCTACTCATGTCGTGTGTCGAACTCGGCTTTTATATTCAACAAATTAAAAATCCCGCTGATTTCATTCAAAATCTCAACATTTAATAAGTTATTGACGGCGGGGAAAGCGGGGCGACGGGCGAGGTACGGCTCCGTTGCCAAGCAACCACTGCCACTGCCAGGCGTCCATCACTCGCTCAAGGCCACGCGCTTTGAATATTTAATCTCCACGCGTTAGGTATATAGACTAAAAGAATTTTCGAAAATTACGACTTTGAACGGCATGGAATGTAACAGTTTGACACCGGATAATTTTAGACTAATTCGACCCTGCTGAGCACGATTTTGCCCGGTGTCAGACTAATTCCCCCCCTTCCCCCTCTTTTCATTAAAAATATGTCATTGCACGGTTTTCTCCGTTTTGAACAAAAACTGTTAATCTAGAAGAAAACTGTCAATGGCAAAATTAATCTGCATTAAATTACCTACCACATGGTATAAATTTTATTTTTTTCCTTTCATCCCGGGACATGCACTGTTCATGTAGGAAATTCACGCGGGCGAAGACACGGGCAAAAGCTAGTAACATATTAATGTAATTTTCGTCACGAATATATGATTCGGTATTCTTCATTGGAAAAAAATTGTCTCTTCTCAGATTAGGTAGAAGCTCAGAAGACGTCATCCTAACTAACAGTATAAACACAGATTACTTAAAACTATACAGATGGAAAGCTTCCTAAGAGACGACAAAATTCATACCTATTCTTATAGGGCTATCACTTGGTTATTGAAAAAAAAAACATATTATTTCTATTTTTGGTATATTGAAAGAAAAACAGTTTAACATTGAAATTGTACTTAATCTACTTAAGTTGTACTTACGGAGTATTTCGAGTCGAATAGCGAAAACTCCATGCAAATTGGATTAGTAGTTTTTGAAAAATCACGAAAAGGTCCAATCTATATCTATACCTTTCATTGAAATCCTTTTTGCCGTTCAGGCACAAAAAACGGAACATAGGTAGCTAGGTATACCTACTCCAACATAGTATGTGTTCGCATTTATAATATGTACTAGGATAATTCAATCACAAATAGGGTAATTAGTCACCTATATAGGTACCTATGTATATAAGTCAATCATCTAGGACATATCTCGTATTAAGTATATAAAACAAGCTTTAGCCCGCGGCTTCACCCGCGTGAATTTCCCACGGGAACAGTGCTTTTTCTCGGAATGAAAGGTACCCCTATGTCCTGCTCAGTACCATATGTACCTATATGTGCGATTGAGAAATTTCAGTAAGATTGGTTCAGTAGATAAAGCGTGAAGAGGTAACCAACAATTAAACTCACTTTCGCAATATTAGTTAGGATATGCTAGGTATTATGATTACATACCTACCTATGTCAATCCGCGGGAAAAGATACCTATTAATTTTAAAAATATGTTTTTCTATGTTTGTTCACTATTTTAAAACACAAAACGACACGGCCGAAAAAGAAACAAGTCAGTAACGCTGCGCGAACACGACATCGACAGCGCGAGTGAGCGCGCGAACCCTGACATATCGCACCCGGCGAGTGGCGCCAAACCAGTTTAAACCGGTTTGGCTCTGTACGTGACAGCGCGTGTGTGCGTAAGCACCTCGCGGTATCAAGCTTGTAGTAGTGTACTTATTTGAAGCGCTTGTATGAAGCTTACCCTCTGTACCCTTTTAACTACTTTGTGGTATAAATGTGGAAATGATATTGTTTATTACCTCTTCACTTCACGCTTTATCTAGGTACTGGACCAATCTACATAAAATTTCGTAAACACATAGTTAGGAGTACTGAAAAGAACATGGTATACTTATTATTCTAAAATAATAAATAGTTTTATTATAAACTGTTTTCACCCATCAAATTGGGTGATAATGATAAATGATAAAAATATTAATCGAAGTCCAACTTTACGTTACTCTCAGTTACGTAATATTTTTATTATTAACAAGGTACTGTGAACTCGAAACTTGCGTAGGTATGCGTACTATGAGAGCCAGCCAATGATATATTATAATACAGATATGTTACGTTCATAGTAATTTGCGTTTTAGTTCTGTTCCGAGCAATCCAAAACTACACACATCGACAAGTTTTACTGATAAGTAAGACAAAAGATATAAAAGAGCATGCGAATGAAAGAGATAGCAATAGTTTTCAATGATTCCTCGTCAAACGTTTCTTATGCATAGAGTAACATTTTTTGTTGTAGAGAGGACACTTATTTGAAAAGAAAGTACATGGGTAAAAAATAAAACATCTTATAAAAGTAAATCATATGTCGGAATGGAGCACACATCACAACATCAGAACTATCAGATAATCATGGGTTCAGGGGGACCGAGCTCAGATATCGATGACCAGAGCGGTAAACACAACAGTACAGATACTTTAACAACAGGTTCACGCGGAATCTCATGTGGGTACTAAACTCAGTTCAAATATTAACTGTCAGGATGAGGGTATTTCCAAAATAACATGGACAGCTCTTAATAGACAGGGTAAACAACTCCCATTTCAAGTTACAGCCCAAAGCATCCAGGATTCATCGGATATTAACGGATTAAGAAATCATCTAGCACTAACCTCTCATTTGGTCCACATGTCACGTCCACACCAGGGTCCGAGCCCTAACCTACCCACGGCATAGGATCGTGCCCCACCACGCACAGATCAATCCATTTCAACCAGTGAGTTCTACTGAATGGTCTTCCGTGCTAACTAGCCAAACACAGTTTAACCATCAAAACTGTCCAACAACGAAGATCTCCCATATCGCGCTGATAACACCATCACACATAGTCACATCGTTAACGCACTAAGTAACACGACAATAACACTATTCTATCACTGACTACATAGCTACAGAGAACTCAACACAATCGAACGACACGTCCGTACCGCGCCATTAAGAAGACTGCCTCGCTATAATGTCATATCGATCGCACGTTGATTTTTTTACAAAGTGAGGGTAACTCAAATGTCACATTTCTGACGCGTACCGTCTACCGTCATTGAAAACTGTTTTTAAAACATTGATTAACTAACAAAATAAACCACAGTTAATTTAACTAATGTAATGTCTCCGACACATATATATTGAAATATTTAACAATTCAGTGTCGGAAAAAACTCGGAAACCTAATTGATAAAAAAGAAAAACAATAGTAATCCTCAATTATCAGTATAATGTATTATAATACCTAGTAGAAAATCGAATTCAGTGAAACTATTTTAATGTTTATTAAATTAGTCCATTACACACATTAGATAGCTATTATAATAACGAACAATAATAAAAAACAACTGAACATTAATTTTAGGCATTGAAGTCACCATCAGTATTCGATTCTGCACTAACTAATCTATGTCCGCAGCGCACGCATCCTTGTCGCTCTCACGTCAAAACTAGAATCTCTCTTTCTTTGTCTGAACATGGCGTCAGTGAGTGAAAAATAATTGAAATATACTAAACAATCAAACTATTTTTGCATACTCACATGTGATAAGAGATCCCTTGTACTTTATTAACTTTAGAATCATAATTGGTACACTTTCGAAACACACACGATGGCATTTTTAATATATCTTGGTAAGGACACAGGAACTTACGACGCGGTACGCTCGACGAGGCGCTTGGCGCAGACTGATTACAAGACGTTCCAATTGGGTCGTATTCGAGTCTTCACAGCGCGCGCGCCTATAACATATCTGCCTCTTGTTTATATAGTATATCATTGGAGCCAGCGACGAACAAGTAAAGTCCGTTTATTCATAATTGTCCTATTATGTAAACAATCTTACCATGTCATTTTTTGATTTTACAACAATATAAATTAATAAACTCAAAAACTACTGAACGGATTTTCATGCGGTTTTCACTAATAAATAAGGTGATTCATGAGGAAGGTTTTAGTGTATAATTTGTTTAGGTTTTGTGTATATTAGTTGAAATATGACGATAATAAGATAGTCGGAAAAAATTAGCCGCCCGGCAGCTTTCATCGAAAACGCTGTCCAATTCCTAAGAGATGTATCAAAATCATATATGGAAGAATTATGTATCTATAATAAGTCTACAAAAAAAGTCCGCGATAGCATATATCTAGCTTTTATATTTCAGCCACAGTAACTACTTTTATGTTTTAAAAATAATTAAAATCGTTAGGTGTTTTTTAACTGGTGATATTAACCACAATTTATTAATCTTTATCAAATAAACAAGTCTGTCGTCACAAGTACTTAATATATTTAATATTGGCCTTTTACTGCATGTAATTTGGATCAATAGTTTCCGAAATACTACGAGTTATCTAAAGAACGACAATCGAGACAACGCGCCGCGAAACCATCTAGCGAAGACTCAAGGCGCAGTATAGGTAAACTCCATTTATTCTTACCAGTCCTATCATGTAAACAATCTTCACAGTACTTTTTGTTGAATTTTGTTGAAAATAAATCAAATATTTGTTCAAACCTAAACATTTTAAAGTAAAACATTTATTAACCACGAAAGTAATTTCCTAAAAAGGCTATTTTAATTTATATTGTTGTAAAATCATAAAACGATATGGTAAGATTGTTTACATGATAGGACTGGTAAGAATAAATGGAGTTTAGGTACCTATCTCTGAGCGGGCGCGTTTTCGTATGTTTTTATCAGTATTTATTTTAGTACGATGTATGTATTAACGTAAATATCATTAAAAAAACCGGCCAAGTGCGAGTCAAATTCGTGCACCGAGGGTTCCGTACACGCAAAGCATCTTACGTTATAGCTCTCACTAAAAGACCTACTAATTTCAAAAACAAACTTAACTTTGCAGTACTGCTTCGAGCGCAAAAATAAGTTTGTAACACTTTTTAAACTTCCAACAACATATTTACAACTTTCAGATTAATTCCTGTGTATGTACTGTTAGATCTTGCTTTTTGACAAATTTCTTAATTTTAGGTCAACGGGAAGTACCCCGTAGGTTTTGATTGCTGCCTGAAATCACAAAATATACGAAAATTCGCCACATTTACGGTACCTAATATTTCTTGATCGCGTTGACGTATATTTTGATTATTTTTTGCTGTAAGAGACCATGGATCCGAGTATTCGATATTAATTTCAAATTGATACCTTAAGGATATACCCAATCAGGATTTTCCGAAAACGTACTGTCTTTAAACGTCAAGTGTGTACCATAGGTTAGAAGTACTGAAGCAGTAAAAATATCCCGTAAAGAGAAAAATACTATACTAAAATTATATGGAATCAAATGACAAATAAAATAAATAAGAGTAGATAAAAAAAATTATACATAATCCTGTTTTTTTCTTTATCGTCGAAAATCACCGTAATTTAAGCGATAACAGTAGATTTTTTAAAAGAATTAAATATAGATTACAATTATTTAAAACGATATCGGCTTATTTTTTAAATATATTTAGTGTTTTATCACAATTAAAAAAAAACCTCTAAAATAATTACCCTAAGAGCCTGACGAAAACTCGCTAGCAAAAACACAAATTATAGAAAATTCGAAAAGTAACCTTATTGTGTCGGCTTTAAGGCGGAGCTTACGTACCGCCCCTCACCCCCTCTGATTAGCCTTGAGTAGCGCCTTAAAGCTTTTCTGAGAAAAAAGTTTGACAGACAGACGGACAGACGGGCAAAAAAGTGATCTTATAAGAGTTCCGTTTTTTTACTTTTGAGGTACGGAACCCTAAAAACCGGCCAAGTGCGATTCAAACTCGCGCACCGAGGGTTCCGTACACGCAAAACAAACTTAACTTTGCAGTTCGCTCCCTAGGATTCATACTGCATCGAGCGCAAAAATAAGTTTGTAAAACTTTTTTTTTAACTTCCTTCAATATATTTACAACTTTCAGATTTATTCCTGTATAAGTACTGTTAGACTTTGCTTTTTGACAAATTTCATAATTATAGGTCAACGGGAACCCCATAGGTTTTGATTGCTGTCTGAAATCACAAAATATGCAATAACTCCTGATCGCGTTGACGTATAATTTTGATTATTTTTTTGCTCAAAATGACCGTGGATCCGAGTACATATTCAATTTGATACTTAAAGCGTTCCTGAGAAAAAAAGTTTGACAGACAGACGGACAACAAAGTGATCTTCTAAGGGTTCCGTTTTTGCCTTTGAGGTACGGAACCCTAAAAACAAATATATTGACAACCCGAGCGAAGCCGGGGCGGGTCGCTAGTTTAGTTATATTATATACTGTCAATCGAGTCGCCGCGAGTCGGAGCAACCGAAGTCGCGCGATATCGCCGGCACGCTGCATGAGCCCTAATGTCAGACTATACAAAGTACCTAGCGTAGATTTGCCAGTTTTGCCACTGAGCGACCGGGGGTAAGAGTATGCAATCTGTGAGGCAATTTGTGATAAGGATAAAACACGCCACTCTTTTCTTTTTCATTTAGAAATCGCAATACTACTATATCGCTCTATCAAAGGATTTAGCCCAGGCTATATGTCATCTTGTACCTACATATAAATAAATAATTTTATAGTCGTTGCGTGTGTGTAGACGGCGATTATTATTCGTCTATGTAGGTACCTACTGTTAGTTGTAGAGATGGTGGTGCCATCTATTGCCATAGGTAGGTACCTACTGTAGTTGTAGAGATGGGTGCCATCTATTGCCTCTCAATATAAACTAACTCGCATGGTATTCGAACTACGACTGCAGCGACACACGGAATTTTCATGAAAACCGAGATAATGTACTTCTCAGTGGCGCCATCTAAATATAATACAAATTTGGTGAGGTACAGATTCAATGTACGTGAATAGCCATCTATAACTTGTTAATATTTTATCGATGCTCTCACTTAAAGAACATAGTAAAACTTTATTTACAGAACCAAATATCAATATATAGGTACTTACCTAGGTACTCGTAGGTACACGTCATAATAAATTAACTAAGAAATTTATATTCCAATAGGTATTAAAAATGTCTAATAATGTATTATTGACCGAGCAAGCGAAGCGAACATTGTTTGTATGTATGTATGTTTGCTCCGCGATAACTCTCGAACCGTTGAATTTCTTTATTACTTTTAAAGGTATAATAATTATGATTTATTCTATGTTATTATAATAAATTAAAAACTAAAATACAAGCTAAATTAAAATACCTAGGTAGGTACTAAAATTAAAAACTAAAGAATACAAAAAAAAAAAATATATAATTACAAGTTGTAAAGCCCCTCAAGAGCGTAGCCCCTGCGGCAACGTGCCCAAAGGCTGGCTGCATTGCCAAGTTGTATGGCAATGCTTAGCCTTTGGCCAAAGAAGCTGCCAGCCCGTTGGTCACGGGATACCTCGACCAGCCTTTTTGAAATAAAAATAAAAAGCTGGTGAGCTGATGGACCCCATGGACCCAACGTTTCCACCCCAAAAGGCTCAAAAATGTAGTTATTGCCAATAACCACATATTTGCGCCTTTTGAGGCTCTCTGCTTCCGTTGCTGCTGCACCGGCCTTGGATTTGGTGGCCTGGAGATGAGATGGCGCCAGTGTGTCAACGCAGGTAGCGTCCCACACAAGCGGCCGCCCCAACCTCCAAGGCACCAAAGTCATACCATCCGGTCTCTTGCCATCATCCCGCGCCAACCCATTAGGTTCTAAAATTAGTTCTAAAACCGTTGAATTAATTTCGATAATAGAATATGTGTAGCAAATATCCATAGAATTTTTAAGTTCGTTGCGCATCAAAATCGGTACAGCCGTTTTTGAGATATATCTCAAAAACGGCTTTACCGATTTTAATTAAGAGCAATAATTATTTTTATAAATATTCGTATATATATACGAATTTTTATGAAAATAAATATTGCTCTTAAATAATTGCGAGGTCTAAGTTCGCGGCGAACCATTAGTGTATACCAGACAGACTGAAAACAAAGTGATCTTATATTGCCTTTTGAGGTACGGAACCCTAAAAAGAATACCCGATAAAAAGCGTTTGAGATGTGGTGCTGGAGAAGGATGGAGAATGGAAGAAAGAGACCGAAAAAGATTTATCTAAGCCGACAAAGAGAAGGCAGGCGTGGTGTCGTATCAAGACCTTAAAATGTAAAGTCATGATCTTTGAATATTTAATATGAGAGTAAATAATCAAAGGTCATGAATGTACACTAATAGCAAGCATCGTGAAGGGTCCAATATTACTCGGCGGGAATCGACACACACGAGTCCCTACTCTATTTGTTTATGGTTTGGCAGTCTGTCGGGAGTTCCCGTGAACTACTTACGCTTATAAGATCATTAATATAGTCTTCTCATCTCTAAGGACTTTCTATCTAACAATTTCAGAAGGATCCCATTTGATTAAGTATAAGGATATTATTTTTCTGATATCCCCTTGGACAGGACGGGACCCGTCCCATAGACGGAGTTCCCATAGAGCTAGCTAGAGAATCTCTAGCTCTATGAAAACTCCACGGTCTAAAGATGTCAAGGTCATGCAAACGTCATTCATTGTTCACGACATTGACGTTGACGGACGAATCGCTTCGCTTTGCGTCGCTGTTTGCTGTTCGATGTTTTTCATAAAATTCGTATTTATATAAAACGAAACTACTATTTCAGTATGGAAGATCGTGCTTATATGTACAAAAGTATTTGCAGATTTTGTTTAAGCAGTGAGAACAGCGATAATTTCGTGTCTCTCATTCAAACTGATAGTGAAAACGGTATCAGTTGTTACGGGGAATCAGTGAAGAGATTTGCTCAGATTTCAATAGAAAAAGACGATGAATTACCCAAAAATATGTGCCAAAAGTGTTTATTTTTACTGAAATGTGCTATCTACTTTAAGTTTAGGTGCGAAAAAAGTGAACTTATCTTAAAACAATGGACAAGGGAACATGTAAACAATAGACGTAGGCAGACCAATTTAGAGGTAAATTATCAGTACAAACTATTCAAGGAATATTTTCCAGATGAAAGTATTGATAATTCGTCCTACGATTGCTCTAACTTTAGAAAATCTTCGACAGACGAACAACAAGCATTTCATGAAAACGAAAATTCTAATGATACAATATTTTCTGATAGTATTTTACCAGAAGCAAAAAATGACCATATTGTCGCTCTGAAAGATGACGAATTAAAAATATTCAAAAGAAACTTAAGTATTTTTCCAAAAAATACAGCAAACCCTAAGAAGTATATTCCTACAAGAAATATGTTTAAAAAACGTAAAAAAATTATCAAGAGAGATAAGTATGAGTGTGAAATTTGCAAAAAAGTTTTGGCGAATCCTGTTACATACCACAATCATATGGAGTACCACTCTGGCTGTCGATTTATATGTGAGCACTGCGGTAAAGGTTTTCCCGTCATAGCTCGTTTGCAAATACACCAAATCGCAGTTCACAATACTGGTCCAGGGTTACCATGTCAGTATTGTTCATATCACGCACCAACAAAACCCAAATTAACTGAGCATGAAAGACTACATACTGGCGAACGACCATTTACATGCGACAAGTGTGGCCTTACGTTCCGTAGACGAGCTATTTGGAAAAAGCATATGATACATCATTCAGAAAAAACCGTCCAATGTGAATTATGTCCTCGTAAGTTTTTTACGGTGCATGATTTAAACGCTCATTCAAATAATATCCATGAAAGAAGGTACATGTATTCTTGCCATAAATGTAACTCAACTTATGCCAAGACTGACTCTGTAAGAAAACATTTGACGGAGGTACATGGAATCCCAAGAGAAATGCAGGGTAAAATTACTAGAATCAATCGGGGTAAACCTAACAATGTTGTTGAACCCTAGAATTGTTTTTTGTTCATAATTGTCTTATTATGTAAACAATCTTACCATGTCTTTTCATGATTTTACAACAATATAAATTAAAATAGACTTTTAAGGAAATTACTTATGTGGTTAATAAATGTTTTACTTTAGAATGTTGTGAAATGTAAACTAATATTTGATTTATTTTCAACAAAATTCAACAAAAAGTACTGTGAAGATTGTTTACATAATAGGACAATTATGAATAAATGGACCATACTACCTATACTGTTGTTTGATTTTATTTCACTTCAATCCCTCTTTAATCCTTCAAACATGTTTTAAATAGTTTAACAGTAGATGCACATAGTTATCTCTTTGTCATTGAAGGATTGAGAGCTATGCTCTTGTTGGGTCATTGTTATTTTGTTTGTTTCCTTTTAATTTAAATAAAACATGTAATTAAGTACATTAAAGCTTTTATGTACCCATTTAGATTTTTAATATGTTTGATATGAATGGTTACTTTTTAGAGAACATTGTACAAACTTTTGTTTGAAAGATTCCGACATTGTAGGTATTCAGCTCACTTTTGCAATTTTCATTATGTTCTTTTTAATTAGGTAAATACAGAGATAACTACTATGTATTACTCATTTAAGTATGTTAAAAGAGAAAAATTATTACAATTCATAAGACATTTAATAAATCACATTATATTCAATTAAATAAGCAGTTTAAATATTGTTCACAAAGGTTCCCATGATTGTATTTTTTAAATAGTTAATAATAACCAGAATAATCACTGGTTTGTATAGTTTGAGCATACATAGTTACAGATACATAATGTAAATGTTGTGTTGTAGAAGATTTCAATCAGATTTTTAGATCAGAAATATGGTGCCTATATCAGTAGGGAATCTTTATTTTCACAATAATTTAAATAAAAAAGTTAATGTAAAATCTGGCAGACAGACAAAAAAAATTACATCACATTGATAACATCATTTTGAAAATAAACTGGATATAAAATTATTATCTATTTTTTTTTCTTTTTATTTAGGTGAATTAATGACATAATAAGGCTACTTATCTGAATATTTTACTTATGCTTATTAATTATGCCACCAACAACATTCACCACATTAGTTCATTGGTTTATTCATGTCTAGTGGTCTAGTATGTTCAGTTGAATTCCATGGAAACCAACATTGTTCAATATAAGTAATTGAAAAGAACTGCTGAAAAGAGATGATGTAGTGTAACAAATTGAAGTTATAAAGAAACTTGTAACAATTATATAGTTGAGTACGTAGGTACTCAAACTGAAGCGTGGTCAGTCCAGGTGCTGAAACTCCAAACTGATCTATGAAACGGGAAAGAATTTAAATGGCCGATTATTTTCATCTTATTCGTGCACGCATTTGCTCGCATACATGCATCTCTATCGAATCTCCGTTTTGACATTCGTTTCGGGTTTCAGACACTTTTTTAGTATGGGACCTTAGAGCAATAACTTAAAACGTAGGTGTCTTACATTCTAGGGTCAGTAGGCCTCTACTTGCGTCCGAAAGGCGGTTCTAATCTCGACTGACTACGTCAATGTAGATTTTTTTTAAAGTTAGAATCACAGGGCTCAAACTTTATAAAATTCCTATATTTTCGTTAGATAAGGATTAGTCGAAAAGGGAACGTGTTCAGTTGAACGAGTAATTTCTCTCGTTTTTCCTTAACGATCAACATTAATTTGTCCCGTGATAAATCAAGACAATTCTATTATCACATTAGTAAACCCGCGACCTATAGCACAGAATTAATATAAGTACTACCTATAGTATGTCTAAACATTAACCGTCTTACTACAAAAAATATTATAAACACGTGTTTAAACCATGTTTACCTAAACAATGTCTAAGACGTTAGACGCGTGTTTAAGTGTTGTCTAAGTTAAGTTACCACAAAACAAAGTTTAAAGAGTGTCTTTGTAGACAAGGTTTAAACCTGTTCGTTCTTTTTCATTCATTCAACTGTCATTGGTCATTCATCTCTTTTCCATTTCAAGCATTTTATGTTTATCTAATTTGTGCGTAACGTTATTTTAAAAAAAGCATTTAACGTTGTTATATATTTTTATAACGTATAAAAAATAATTAAGTGATTTAAGCAACGGGTTTAAGATAGCGAAATGCATTTTAATTTTAAAATCAAATAATAGTTCTTGGGTCAAAATGAACGCAACGCCTATAACGGAACTTTTTTAGTGGTCATTGTCTTGTCAGTGTCACACACTCGCGCGTGTTGATTTATTTTTGGTATTCAAAAAGTTGTGGTCGTTTTATTCGTAAAATAAAAATAATTACATATTAATTTGACAATGGATAACAAGGAAAATATAATAATAATATAAAATAATATAATAAACTATTAAAATTTCTTATTTAAAGCGTAGGTGGCACCCTCACTCACGTGCAAAAAGATCCTTGTCGCACTGTATGTGTATGGAAACATTATTAATGATCCAAATGTTGTCTATTTGTTTGTTTGTCTATGCGCACTCCCAACATTACAGGGAAGAGTTTTGTGGTCGCGGCTGCTCTCAAATTCAAATGTGATGTTTCCAGAGGGCTTTTAGTTTCCCCGTGTAAATAATGCGGGGAAAAGTGTATTTCACTTTATATAAATAACTGGCGAATTGCGCCGTTTTCACGTGAAAAATCTTTTGAATGTTACTGCTTTGTTTGTTACGCGGTTTTTGGGCTTTACACCCACGCATACCTTATCTTTTAATCAAGATAGCATTTACAAAATCTCTGTCGTTGTTATCTACTAGCATGTGCCCGCGACTTCGTCCGCTCGTAATTTACTATTGTAAATATCTCAGGTTCTCGGGGTGTCGAGATGAAACTTACGCCAGATTTTAAGTTAGACCTTCAACAATACAACAGTGAAAACCGCATCAAATTTGGTTCAAAAGTTTTTGCGTGATGCGCGTACAAATACACAGTCAGAAAAACAGACAAACTCTAACTCCTGATCGCGTTGACGTACAATTTTGATTATTTTTTTGCTGAAAGAGACCATGGATCCGAGTATTCGATATTAGTTTCAACTTGATAGGTACCTACCTTTAAGCGTTCCTGAGAAAAAAAATATTGACAGACAGACGGACAACAAAGTGTTCTTATAAGGATTACGTTGTTGCCTTTTGAGGACGGAACCCTAAAAACATTATCGTAAAGCTTGTTAAAAAAATGCGACTTTAAAAATGCCTGTTTCAAATACCTTTTTACACATAAACCAAGACTGGCTTTCGACTACTGCTTACCCTTAAAATCCACTTAGTCCGGTGAGATTACTCTGGAGACTGCAGAGGACCCTCAAAAGGAAACTCCACCTTTATTATATTAGGTCAGTGGTTTCCAAATTTTGAAACAAGTGTACTTATATCGTCTGACCTTTTATCATATTATATTAGCTTTGTCTGTGTCAATTTTGATATACAAATTTGCGACCTCTATTTCGCCTACTTACAGTGGAATTTCCGAAGTTATTTTCTTAGTGTTCACTTATTATTTACTTTGGCGACGCCATCGCCAGTGCGAGCACCAGACGGGTGATCAGTCCTTTCATCTTCTTCTTCTTCTCTCAGCCGAAAGACGTCCACTGCTGGACAAAGGCCTCCCCCAAGGATTTCCACAACGACCGGTCTTGCGCTGCCCGCATCCATGCGCGTCCCACGACCTTCACCAGGTCGTCGGTCCACCGAGTGGGAGGCCTGCCAACACTACGTTTTCCGGTTCGTGGTCGCCACTCGAAAACTTTTCGTCCCCAACGGCTATCTGTTCTACGAGCTATGTGCCCCGCCCACGATTCTGCGGGCTATGTCGCAGCATAGCAGTCCAATCCCAGGTCGCAGTATGAGCAGTCCTCTCATACTGGGACCATTTTACCCAGTTCCCCGAGACCCGCATAGGGTTTTGATTTAACTGGTAACTCACGTTGGTGGCGACCCACTGAATCTACCTGTTACTTTGCAGAGTTTTAATAGTGCAGTAATTTTATTAGGGCTCACTTAGATATTACACTGTCTCACTCCACAGTAATGGGGAATCCCCTCCCCTTATGAAGGGGAAGTAAGTTTCTTGGTATGAGGTAATCTACAAAACTACTGAACCGATATCAAAAATTATTTTTCAACACACTTGCTCGTAAAGTGGGTCTTATTACATCGAATTTAGGCCCGTAATGCCATATATTACGAAGGTATTACGAATATATTACGGAGGTGTTTGGAAATAAAAATTACCTTACTGCGCTATACAAAAGGTAGAAAACTAATGCGTGTTATGAATTCCACCAAGCATTTTTAATTTAGCCACATAATACAAATAAGATCAAATAGGGAAAATAACAACAGTTTTTAAATAAGCAAAGATAATGATTTTTATACAGCCAAGCACTGGCTGTATGGCGATATACCATCCGCAGCGTGCGCCGCGCGCTCCCTGCACACGGCGCTGATCGGCGGGCGGCGGCACGCGAATAAAAAACAAGACTATATTTATTATGTGTTAGCATATTAAATATTTAATAAAATGTAGTACGACTAGTATGGAAGAATATATTTAACTCCACCTGAAATCATTAACGAGGCGCGTAATGCAAGTAATAGTTTATTGCCTCCAAAATCAAACGTAAGTATTTGGCGGCATACGAATGTTTTATAAAGTGGAGGAATGACAAAAGGGTGCAATCGTTTTTCGATAATTAGATGTTAGGACCACATTACTTTTTTTACTCACAAGTGTGTTGAAAAACGTCGTATGATACACGTGTCCATTTGGTCATTACGCACACTCGGCTTTATTAGCGCGCTCGCCTTCGGCTCGCGCGCCAAAATCTCGCCTCTTGTGCGTAATGACCAACTTTGGACACTTGTATCATAATGTACTATTTCAACACACTTGCTCGTAAAGTGGGTCTTATTACATCGAATTTAGGCCCATAATGCCATATATTACGAAGGTATTACGAATATATTACGGAGGTGTTTGGAAATAAAAATTACCATACTGCGCTATACAAAAGATAGAAAACTAATGCGTGTAATGAATTCCAAAAAGCATTTTTAATTTAGCCGCATAATACATATAAGATCAAATAGGGAAAATAACAACAGTTTTTATAAGCAAAGATAATGATTTTTATACAGCCAAGCACTGGCTGTATGGCGATATACCATCCGCAGCGTGCGCCGCGCGCTCCCTGCACACGGCGCTAGTCGGCGGGCGGCGGCACGCGAATAAAAAACAAGACTATATTTATTATGTGTTAGCATATTAAATATTTAATAAAATGTCGATGAGTATGGAAGAATATATTTAACTCCACCTGAAATCATTAACGAGGCGCGTAATGCAAGTAATAGTTTATTGCCTCCAAAATCAAAAGTAAGTATTTGGCGGCATACGAATGTTTTATAAAGTGGAGGAATGACAAAAGGGTGCAATCGTTTTTCGATAATTAGGTGTTAGGACCACATTACTTTTTTTACTCACAAGTGTGTTGAAAAACGTCGTATGATACACGTGTCCATTTGGTCATTACGCACACTCGGCTTTATTAGCAATCTCGCCTCTTGTGCGTAATGACCAACTTTGGACACTTGTATCATAATGTACTATTACCAATAGAAAGTTACATTATACCTGAGTGACATAGGCTACAATTTATGTACCTCCCGAGCGAAGCCGGGGCGGGGCGCTAGTCGTAACTAATATTATAAATGCGAAAGTGAGTTTGTTTGTTTATTTATTTGTTACTTCTTCACGCTTTATCTACTGAACCAATCTTCCTGAAATTTCGCATACACATAGTTAGAAGTACTGAGAAGGAAAAAGGATACTTTTCATCCCGGGAAAAAGCACTGTTCCTGTGGGAAATTACGCGAGCAAATCCGCGGGCAAAAGCGAGTGTTATATAAAGTAAAATACCTCACTGCAAAATCTCAAGTTCGTTCAGCAGGGGGTCTACCACATTGACAGATCATAACATGATCCATTTCTCATTTCCTAAATATTTAAAAATGAACCTTATATTACCGCCGATTAAGTTCATTTTTAAATATATGGGAAGTGGATCATATTGTGATTTGTCAAAGTGGCCTTTTTAGACTGTCAGGTTCGGCTCTGCTTTGATTTATTTGACTATCCGTCATATCAATCATCCTCTTTTATATACTAACTTCGATGATACGACGACCCAAAGAGGATTTTGGCCTCCGATACCAGAAGATTCCACTCTTTCCTGTTCTGCGCTACTTCTTTCTAGTCGGATCTTTGGAGGGCTTCAGAGCTTCCAGGAGAGACCTGAAAAGACATCCGACCAGCTATATCTGGGCTTCTTTTTACACGACTGACCAAAAAAGGAGTTTTATGTTTTCAGGGTTCATGTATGTAATGTAAGTTTGTTTATTCCACCATAAGTCCTGAACGGCTGAACAGATATTGATGAGAGAGGTATTTTTAGATTCCTTCCATTCCTCCGAGCTCTTCTTTTTACACGACTGACCAAAAAAGGAGTTTTATGTTTTCAGGGTTCATGTATGTAAGTTTCTTTATTCCACCATAAGTCCTGAACGGCTGAACAGATTTAGATAAGAGAGGTATTTTTAGATTCCTTCCATTTCTCCGAGTGACATAGGCTATACCTATGTGAGTTGTCAGTCGTGTTTTTGTTTTTCAATAATTATTTTGCACCTATATAGTTAGTATCCCATAACATAGTCTCGACTTACTTTGGGGCTAACTTAATCTGTGTGATTTGCCCGTATAATATTTATGTATTACTAGCTTTTGCCCGCGGCTTCGCCCGCGTGAATTTCCCACGGGAACAGTGCTTTTTCCCGGGATAAAAAGTAGCCTATGTGCTATTCCAGGTCATTATCTACCTCTGTACCAAATTTCATCGAAATCCGTCCAGTAGATTTTGCGTGATTGAGTAACAAACATCCTCACAAATTCACAAACTCACAAACTCACATCCAAACTTTCGCATTTATAATATTAGTATGGATATCTTAATTTAATTACCTTTTGCGCACAGCATAGACTGTATAGGTGCTTTTTGCATATGTAAACAATATTAATACAAATTAAACGTTACGATCGGGTACCCAATGCAGCAGGTATATGTAACATCACGCAGTAGCGCTTGTAACTTAAGAGTAAGGCTTTTGGTTGTCTACTTATCAAATTATATATTACTGTCGCAGCAAATTTATGTGCGTCAGATGTGAGTTGGAGAACTTTCTAGGGTTCCGTACCTCAACAGGCAAAAACCGAAACCTTATAGGTAAGATTACTTTGTTATCCGTCTGTCTGTCAATTTTTTTTTCTCAGGAACCCTTGAAGGTATCAAGTTGAAATTAATATCGAATACTCGGTTCTACGGTCTCTTTCAGCAAAAAATAATCAAAAATTTACGTCAACGCGATCAAGAGATATTGCCGTAAATGTTGCGAATTTTCGCATATTTTGCGATTTCAGGCAGCAATCAAAACCTATGGGGTACTATCCTGTTGACCTGAAATAATGAAATTTGCCAAAAAACGAGAAAAAACGTCTAATAGTACTTGTTTGTACAGGAATAAATCTGAAAATTGTAAATATGTTGTTGAAAGTCTAAAAAAAGTTACAAACTTATTTTTGCACTGGATTCAGTATGAATCTTAGGGATCGAACTGCAAAGTTAAGTTTGTTTTTGAAACTAGTTAGTTTAGTTAGAGCTATAATGTGAAATGCTTTGCGTGTACGGAACCCTCGGTGCGCGAGTTTGACTCGCACTTGGCCGGTTTTTTTATTTCACCTGAGTAGTGTCTTATGAGGAACTTCACTTTATATTATAGGCTTAAAGTTTGAGAGCCACTGCCAAGCAATTTTACCCTTTAACTTTCGACCTATCATGTTGTTGCTTCCGAGTAAAAAAATATATCTGTTAGAAGGGACCTTAAATAATTTCCCCTTGACTTTAACATCTGTTCGCAGGTGTGGTGTAAAAAGTACAAGGATAGCGTTTAATTAATAAAACTTAGTATGTAACGTAACTAATCAAATATCATATAATTTTATTAATAAAAATAAAGTTGCCATATAGATAAAACAAACTTTTAAGCCGAAGTTTTTTCTAATAGGTAGTTAACCAATGAGAGGCAGTGATAATAAGTAGATATTTTTTTTACCTACTTTGTTAAAAATTTCAGGGTAGGTAAGTGTAGAATTCCTTTATTCCTATATGATGGAAATTAAAGGAATTCGGAGCAAAATGTCTGCGAAAGATAGATGGATAGATAGCGGAGTGATTTTATAAGATCTTTTCCATTTTGAGGTATGGAACTCTAAAATCTAGCCTTTATCTATCAAGCTAATATTAAAAAAAAAATTGCTGTTATCTCAACACTTAGACCCAGATGATAGCAAGTCCCGCGGGAGTCACTTCCCGAATTCGCTTAGACCTTCGTGAGTTGGAACATTCAAGAAATACCTAATATTGTCTTTAAATGTAGAGCCAACTGTATAATGTAGCTGTCATTTAATACATAAAGGTGGAAATGAACACTTAAAAAAAAGTAAAAATTTTGAAGAACATTCTGGTGTTGAAATTTTTAACTGCACAAATAAAATAAACCTAAAAGAGAGATGAAATAAGGGTGCCGTTTTTTTAGGGTGACCTAGTAAATGAATGAGTATTTATTACCATGCTGCACTGAACATTTTAACATCAACCCACCGGATTAGCTCTTTGAAGTTGGCACATAGAGAGGAGAACCAATGGCCCCATCGGAGAAAGTTATGGCGAATGGCGACCACGCACTGGCAAGCGCAGCGTCGGACACCCACCGACCAGATGGTCAGAGGCCCTTGATTCTATAAGTTACAAAGTACTATATCGCGCCTTAGTCGTGTCTCAAAAGCCAAAGAAATCATAATAAAACTTACCTAGAAGTCACAAAGACCTTGTCGCTTTAGTTCAATTTCTTTCTTCAAGTTGTGTTATTTCATAGGCATAGGAAAAATAAAATCAATATATTTTTTTTTGCCAGCTCTATGGTTAATTTCTCCATATATTTTATGGTTACAGTCCTTGTATGGAGAACTTTCAAAAAAGTTTTTGCGGGAAAGACAAATTGAAATAAATTTAATAAGCAATTAAGCATGTTAAAATGCATTGACTACAAATTTTAATGTAGCCTCAAAATATAAGCGAAAAAAAATATTATTGAATTTTTGTCACAATTTTTCTCTGAAATCTTACATGTTGGGGGAAATTAATTATGTAACCTATATTCTACACATTTAGACCTATCAAAATATCTACGTAGCTTTGGGGATACCAAAATTGTGTGAATTAGTAAAATCGCCCCCTGAAAATGGTCTCGCATGCTGGATGTAGGTCACTTCCAACCGGTCATTCTGGAAATCCTTGGGGAGGCCTATATCCTGATATGATGATTGAAGATTTGACACTAGCGTGATAACATCGCAGCAATATCCCCTAAATAGTCCCGATTTAAATAGACATGATTTAGTCTAAAAGACGACTCTCTTCTAAAGAGATTTCGGATAGGTGATACGGGTGAAGTCATCTGGAAAAGGGTTGAAAGTGGGACAGAAAGGGACAAACATGCTGTATGCGTATGAAACAGGGCATGCAGTGAAAGGGTTAAACTGTGGAATAGGCAAAAAAGTTTAAGTAAATTATATAAGTGTAGTTTCCGGACATTTTCTGCTAGGTATACCCCTGAGTTTCTGAAACTCCGTGGCTAGTTTTGATTGATTGAGCAAATGCTTTAGCTGCATTATCTAAATAAAACATTTTGATATCCTGTTTTGAGAACCCACTAGGATCAGCCCCGCGGGATCAATTGACAAATTGCAATATTTAAAAAACAATCCATCGATTGACCCCGCTTTCAAAAATCTATTGTTCAAGCCAAATTGTACAGTCGTCAGGAAAATATGCGAATTTATTAGTATTATTTCATGCACGCGCATGACCGGGCCGTTTAGGCTCCGCTCATCGATCAATTTTTGAAATAAGTATTTCTATATAAATTATATTTGATTTATAGAAATACATTTATTTTATTGGACTGAATTTAACCGTTTCTTTTTTTAAAATTTTTATTTAACTTGCAATGTATGTAAGTATGTTTGTTCGGGTGGAATATGGGTGGAATCTTATCTGGAAATATGGGTGAAAGCTGAAATTTTACACGTTTAGTTTGGATGACAATGCATGATATGGTTTATGACGTCATTCTAAATTTAATATGGCGGGCCATCCAAGATGGCGGAATAGTTATTTGTAAGTAATTCATTTCTATAATATAGGTATCAAATGAAAGAGTTTCTTGAGAGTAACAATAAAAGCTTTTTTAAAATGGTTTTTTTACTATTAATTCATTTCAACTATTTTTTTCAACCGTTTTGTTGAATTGTAGGTATATATATATATATATTATACCTATATATGTTTTTTTATGTTTGCTTACCTGCTCAATGTAAATTACTAACAGAGGAAACTTTATTGATATATGTATCATCATATAAATGGTACTTATTTGTACTAGTAGTTCGCCGCGAACTTAGACCTCGCGATTATTACTCACGTTTTTATTGATATACTCTGATTTCGACTTTTCTAACATAATTCAGTTCCCTAAATAAAATCTAGATGGCGTTATCCAAAGTTAGAACACGCTATGGTTTCGTTTGCTAGATAATCGCGGACGTTTTTATTAATATTTCAAAAACTACTAAACCGATTTTGATGCCCAACGAACTTGAAAATTCTATTGATATTTCCTACATGCCTACCAAATTTCATCAAAATCGGACCATCGGTTCGGCAGTTATCGCGGTACAAACATACATACATACATACAAACAATTTGTTTCGCCCCCAACTCGATTTAGAGAACTTCGCTCGCTTCGCTCGCTCGGTCAATAAAAGGCTATTTTTTGTTTCCCAAATAACAAATAAATAAAATAAAGTAAAAGCTATGATTAATACGTGACTATTAGTTAAATTCTATTGCAAATTCCAGGTAAGCTCAAAACTAGGGCCCAAACTACCTGATGGCAGTTTGAAAACTTTAAATTGGATTTGATTTAATCAAATTCAAATCTGTATTCGACGAGAAATTTAGATTTCACCTCTGTGATTATGTAACGTGTATGGGAAGAATAATAATACTTACTTATTTTTCAATAATCCATACTAATATTACTAGTCGTTCGCTGCGAACGTAGACCTCGCGACTATTAAAATACAATATTTATTTTCACAAAAAATTAAATATCTCAAAAACGGCTGGACCGATTTTGATGCCCAACGAACTTGAAAATTCTATTAACCATCCCTACATATATTCCAACTTTCATCAAAGTCGGAACAACGGTTCGAGAGTTATCGCGGAACAAACATACATACATACATACATACATACATACAAACAATGTGTTTTTCGCTCCAACTTGAATTATAGCCCTCGCTCGCTTCGCTCGCTCGGTCAATAAATGCGAAAGCTTGGATGTGAGTTTGTGAGTTTGTTCTATGAGTTTGTGAGGATGTTTGTTACTCAATCACGCAAAATCTACTAGGCGGATTTCGATGAAATTTGGTACAGAGGTAGATAATGACCTGGAATAGCACATATGCTACTTTTTATCCCGGGAAAAAGCACTGTTCCCGTGGGAAATTCACGCGGGCGAAGCCGCGGGCAAAAGCTAGTTTATAATAAAACTAGCTTTTGCCCGCGGCTTCGCCCGCGTGAATTTCTCTTCCCACGGGAACAGTGCTTTTTCCCGGGATGAAAGGTACCCTATGTCCTTCTCCGTACTTCCAGCTATGTGTATGCGAATTTTCAGGAAGATTGGTTCAGTAGATAAAGCGTGAAGAGGTAACAAACAAACAAACAAACCAACAAACCAACAAACAAACAAACAAACAAACAAACCAACAAACCAACAAACAAACAAACTCACTTTCGCATTTATAATATTAGTTAAGATTAAGATAGTTAAGATAAGATTAAGATTAGTTAGGATTAGCAAATTAGTAGGATAAGCAATAATTGATATTTGTTTGTAATTCACGCTTAAATCTCAGAGTGTAGGTAGTCCAGAACAAAACCTGAACCTAAAATCCCCATATATCTAAAAGGAAATATCCCATAGAGTAATACTACTAAATTGAAAACAACTAATTACAATGTTATAACATTACAACAAACATTGTTTAAACATTACAATGGCTAACCTATCACTATTAACAACCTACAATATTTGGGTTGCTTATCTCATACCGGGAAAACAGAAAAAATTGCTTATATATCTAGAACTTAAATTTACTGATATTTATATTTCTTACTGATATTATATTTCTTACTGATATTCGTATATTGCTGTCATGTTCTTTCATGATATTATTATTAGTATGTCCAGTCTAGAGATATTTGGTCTGAGCCATATATCAATACCGAATTTCCCGCTAAAACCGAGACAACTAGGGTGCACTTGTTTCATTTATACTTTCTAGTCGTCTATTTGCATTTACCTCTTAAAATACTTAGTTTTCCTCTTCTCCACAATAACAACTAAGAAGTTGCGAATGAGACGATAAAACAGCATTTGAGTTTATTGCACATAAATAATGGCCCACGTCCGGGTGCATCGCGCATCAAACGCACAGATCAAAGAATAAAGGAGATGTAGTCAACTAGCCGCGCCCCGGGGCTTCGCTCCCGTGGGAATTTCGGGATAAAAAGTACCCTATGTGCTATTCCCGGTATTTTTCTATCCGTGTGGGTACCAAATTTGTTTATTTGGTTGTATTACTTTATTGTACGAGTTAAAATACATAATATGACTTTAAATAGAAAGGTAAATGCAAAATGGCGGCTTTATTCCCGTGTCGGGATCTCTTCCAGTCAACCTGCGTTAGATTGAAATTTCACTGAAATCCGTCCAGTTTGCGTGATTTGAGTTACAAACATCCTCACAAATTCACAAACTCAAATCCAAACTTTCGCATTATAATATTATAGTAGTAAGAAAATTAATTGTCGCTAGTGCGAAGTGCTAATGAATTTTCATTTACACACACTTATGAGATGTATATAAGGAAGGTAGATAGGTACCTATTTCATGAAAAGCAGTTATATTTTCTAATTGATATGTTTTAATTTATTGATGTTAGGACCCAAGCTCGTGCGCAGATAAACTTAGCCAATAAGTTATCCATAAATTACTGACTTTTCTCTTTCCACCCAATATGGTTGGCTGGAAGAAATTGCATTTGCGATTTCGTCTTTGTGTTCATTATTATAGGTATTAATTTTATTACAATGTTTTCCTTAAATGAATAGATTATCTATTTATCTATCTAATCCGTAGGTATAAGACAGGCAATAGATCAATGTACCTAATTGTGTAATTGTGAAGCTTGTACGCGAATAAAAGAGAATACTAGTACCAGTAAGTATACTAGGCTAAGCTTCTGTTATTTTTACTGTCTAATTTTAAACAACCCAATATGAATCCAGTGAATCACCAATTTATTTGTTCAGTACACTTAAGATTACCAACTATGATTTCTCAGTGACGCAACGCATAGGTACCAAATTTTACAAGGTTTTGCGATAAGAAATATCCACACTCAACTTTTAGATAAAATAATATTTTTTTTATTAAAGGGTTATATCTCCTTTGTAAGTTGATCCGAGGCTACCGTTTATGACACGGCAACACAACGGAAGTTCATGAAAGAATTATTTTTACTTTTCCTGGCATTTTGCGCGCAAAATATGAAATTGCACTTTTGTTTTTCAAAACCACTTTGTAAAAATCTTTTGTTCTTTTTACAAAGCGGGAGTAAAGTTTTGGCGTATTTTGGTGATTACCGATTTGATAATTCCTCGTGATCAGTCTCAGCCTTAACCGATTTAGATGTGCGAGGTATTCTTATAAATACTTACGTTATCTTCGGTAAGGACAATAATATCGTCGTGTTTTGTGATAATGTGACCTCACACCTATTTTTGAAGCTAATTTGATAGGACTATCTACTACTAGTTACCAAACAGCGAAAGAAAAATTTTCACTTGTAACTGGTTACAAAAAGTTGCAAAAATGGAAAGAAAATCTTCTTTTACAATTAGGTTACCAGACAGCGAAAGAAAAATCTTCTCTTGTAACTGGGTTACAAAAAGTTACAAAAATGGAAAAAAATAATTTATTTATTTATTTAAACTTTATTGTACACACATACAAAAGTATTAATCTTCTTTTACAACTAGTTACCAAACAACGAAAGAAAAATCTTCTCTTGTAACTGGTTACAAAAGTTTAGTTACCAAAATGGACGAAGGGGTTTTGTTGCGTTTTGCGTAACGAACATCCACACACACAATCACAACGTAACAAGTGAGAAGTATTAAAACAAGTAACCTTATGATGAAGATTATTCTTAAATAAATTAATAGTAAAAAAACTTAAAAAAATAACGTAAATTAAATTAGGTAGTAAAGCATTACAAATAACTATTCCGCCATCTTGGATGGTCCGCCATAATGGATTTAGAATGACGTTACATTCCATATCATGCATTATCATCCAAACTAAACATGTGTACAAAATTTCAGCTCAATCGGTTGAAGATATCTACTTCAAAATTGAGTTCTAAGATTCCACCCGAACGAACATACTTACATACATTGCAAGCTATTGCAAGTTAAAAAGCTTTTTAAAATCGCAAGCCAACTAAATCAAAAATTCAACCGTTCATAATTTAACCAGCGTTTGTCAAGAAAACATCATACGGGTAGCGGAAATACAGAATATAACTACGGGCATTCCCTTTTATCCTTACAGGAAGTATTGCGGCCGTAAAGGTAGGTACCTACCTGTGGTCCTTACCAAGGGCGGATCCAGGATTTTTTTTGGGTCTCTAATGATTCTTATAAAAATATTTGTAATAATATACCTATTTCTAAATAATGTTTTTTCATATAATCATAATTAATATAAATATTTTTTTTTTACATAATTGTTTTGTAATACAAGTAGGCCTAAATACAAATTGTCATAAACATAAATAATCATAATATAATTTAATCATAATACTCATAATGTACCTACAGAAAAAAGAAAACTCATAAATGTACGGATGCACTCAGAGAAAAGGTAAGGTTTGTTAAGTTTTAGTTTTTTTGGTGTTTATGTTCGCGGCTTAGCACCCTAACCTATACTAGTGTTTGTGTCAACTTAATGTGAAATAGGTATAATCAAATATCACAATTTCAGATTCAGGAAACCATCAACAAAATATAAATGAACGAAATAAAAAATAAACTATGTTTATGACCATAACAATATGACAAATCCATTATGATAAACCATTTTATAAGAAAATTCAGTATGACAATCTATGATTATGCCTACACAAATATAATTACAATAAACATTAGTAGAATAAAATATTATAATAAAAAAATTATGAGAAAGGCCTTATGACAAACCATATTATGATTATTAACCTTAAGAGATATAAAAGGATCCCGATAATAAACTTGTCAGAAACTATTAGAGAAAAATTCAACTTTTTACACGACTGACCAAAAAAGGAGTGTTATGTTTTCAGGGTTCATGTATGTATGTATGTATGTAAGTTTCTTTATTCCACCATAAGTCCTGAACGGCATAACAGATTTTGATGTGAGAGGTATTTTTAGATTCCTTGCATTCCTCCGAGTGACATAGGCTATATGACGTCCTCATAAAAACAAAATGGCGGATTATATATGCGATAAATAGCAGACCAAAAAAATAAAATTTGATCAATCTTATCGAGTGGGGTATCAAATTGAAGGGCTTTAAAAGGCGATTTCAAAAATGTATATAACTTATATGTTTGTATGTACTTTTTGTGTAAAAACTTGTCAGTCGTGTTTTTTATTTTTAATAATTAGCTTGTTGTTATTTCTTAATTTCATATGGAATCTCCACAACAGGTACATAAGGTACATAAAAAAGCGGTCTGGGGGTGGCACGTGACCCCGTGCCCCCCCCCCCCCTCCATAAATCCGCATGGAAATACTCAGCATTGGAAACCTTGACCGCTGTTGGTAAAAGGCATTGTGTTTCGCTAAAAGCATACCTCATTTTACCTTTGGAAGATTAAATAATGTTTCATTGTACGGCAATGGCTTTCGGTTTTTTAAGGGAAAAATTATAGGTAATTATTTACAAAATGATTATACAAGATTGTGAAGGATTGCTCTCGAGTAGGTCTCATTTCTATGTTTATAACCTCAAAAGGTCTCCTCTTCGCCCGTTGAGCCTCTTCGCCCGTTGAGCTGTTTGTGAGCGGTCGTGTCGCAATAATTTCTTTAAAGTCTAATATTATTTCACAAAAAGTGCAAGCGATAATTGTAATAAGTGCATCGACTTAAGTGCGAAAATCCGCCGAATACATAAAATATAAATTTAAAAAATTCCACTACTTCGATCCGGCCGCGAGTACCGCGAGACGCTTGGAAGCTGGTGCGGGGACACCTCCTCACCTCCGCGAAAACAAACAGTTGCTATTTTTCGTCTCCCTCTATCGGCCGGGATCGTAGGAACTCGGGTTGCATCGCCGGCGCTGATACATACTTCGTGTGTGCTACGAAGGTTCTACGCATAGCTACGCAGTGCTACGAGCGGCGATCCCCACCTGCTTGCCCGATCTACGAGCTACGAGTACTATTACCGCGGTCCCTCAGTCAGCTACGAAGAGAATTGAATTTAATAGCCAGCTATATAGTGTTATAGTTATATACACATTCTTACTACACCCGATACGTGCTCGATACGATCACATCTTGCTACGACGATTTGATGGACTGTTAAGTGCTACGAAATACTCTGATATTGAAGCGTTTTTGCGCTACGCAGAACCACAACAACACACACTTAAAGTGCATGGGATAATGGATAATATGGACAAGTCTTTATCAGACTCGGAGCTTAGCCAGGTAGGCAAAGATAAATCACCTCCTCAGTTTGTATTTTCTCGCAGTAAAAGGAGACGCGCTGAAGATGATTGCACTGGATCCACACTAAATGTTAAGGATGAGTTAACACGACTCTCCACACTTCTAATTGAGCAGCAGCGCGACATAAAAAAGATAAGTCATATGATAACTGAGGTGCACCAGACTAACACCAACATTGAAAGCTCTGTATCATTTTTATCTGCTCAAAATGAAGCTCTGTTAAGTAAAGTTCAACAACTTGAAATTGATGCTAAGAAAGACAGAGAATATATAGCGATCCTCGAGAATAAACTTGAGGAAAGTCAGATGCTTAGTCGGAAGGCAAATATTGAAATTAAAAATGTGCCGAAACAGACTGGGGAGACAAAGGATGACCTGGTGGAGATGGTGATTACCCTCTCCACAAATGTGGATTGCAGGATGGATAAGACGGACATAAGAGACATATACAGGGTGAAGAGTCGCAAAGAAGGTGAAAGTAATTCCCCCATCGTAGTGGAAACATCCTCTACACTTTTGAAAGCTGAATTTATGAAACAGTGCAAAGCTTTTAATACTAGACACAAAAATAAGCTTACTGCAAAGCATCTAGGATTACATAAGAAGGAGGATACCCCTGTCTTCGTGACGGAGCACCTGACACCTAAGGGCTCAAGACTGCATTTCCTATCGCGGGATCTAGTCAAATCCAAAAAGTTCAAATACTGCTGGACTGCCTACGGCAAGATCTACCTAAGAAGAGATGATACTTCACCTATAATTTTGATCAAGTCCGAAGCGCAAATTCAACAATTAGCTTTAGATACATGACTATCCTTGTGCGCGTCTCTTTACCGGTTTATCTATAACTTTTTGGCATTATTGCCCTCATTATGTATTTTTTTCCTTACTGTTATTGGTTTGCTCTTTGTAACTAATACTAAAACTCGTACTACACACAAAATACACGTTATGCTATTCGTCAAATATACACAAACATACACACAAATATATATAATTATTTTTTACATACAGCCAGCTGTCAATTATGATGTAAAATGTGTTCAGTCCGTCACATTATTCACATTATTCAATAAATTCTGCGTAAACAGTTTTTACTCTTACACAAACCTCTCTATAATACGTGTTAACATTCTAAATATCACTGACATTTATTCTAGGCATTTATCTTATGGATAGCTCTAATAATACAATTATGCAAGAAATTGATGATTTTCATACTGCTCAATCAACAATTTCGTCTATTGAAGATTTCATTAAGCAACCTTGCTCTGTTAAAAAATCTGATTTCACCGTGGTAAGCCAAAATATCAGAAGTATATATAAAAACTTTGACGATTTACAAGTGACTTTGAGTAATTTTAAGAAAGAGATTGACGTGTTGGTATTAACTGAGTGTAGACTAGACCTAGATAAGCCTATACCTAAATTATGTAATTATATTTCTTTTAATACTACATATCACATCAATCAGTGTGATGGAGTCACAGCATTTATTAAAGATGGAATTAAAATGAGTGTTGAGGAAATTAAACTGGTTCACGCTTCGTGTCTACAAATAACATTCTCTAATTTAACAATTCTTGGGATCTACCGTTCGCCGTCAAATCGCAATGCTGAACCATTTATAAATTCCTTAAGTGCTCTTCTTAATAAATTAAATTCATGCAAAAATATTGTTATTACCGGTGATATTAATATAAATATACTCAGTAGGCCTAATGAAAAAGATTACGAAATTAAAAACAGATGTTTGTACTTGAATATGATAGTTTCACATGGACTACTCCCTGGTCATTATTTTCCTACTAGAGAGTCTACTTGCCTGGATCACTTTATTCTTAAAGTAGAAAACAGTAAAAACATTGCTCATATTACTGTATTCGATACAAGTATCACTGATCATCGCCTTATATTTCTTAAGCTGTCTAAAGTCACTTGTACATATAATACACCGCGAAGTAAAAATATAGTAGACTATGAAAAGGCTTTAATGAGTTTGAAAGACAGTGACTTCATGGATTTAATGAATTATAATAATCCTTCTCTTTTGATTAATGACATGATTCAAAAAATTTACAATTGTCTGTTGAATCACACTACCATTAAATATTTACCGTCCAGAGATCGCATTATAAAGCCGTGGATTACTCCTGGCATATTACGGTGTATACGAAACAGAAATGCTATGCAAAAGAAAATACGTACAGATCCACTAAATGAAACATTAAAAATCACGTATAGAAGATACAGAAATTTTTGTAACAATTTAATAAAGAAATTAAAGAGGCAGTATGAAAGAGAATTACTGAATAAAAATAATAAAAATCCAAAATCTTTATGGAAAGCTATAAATAACGTCACATATCGTAATAAGAATAAATCTCAAAACCTAGATTTACTTGACACACATACAAATCCACAGCAAGCAGTCAATTCTGCTAACGAATTTTTTGCAAATGTGGGAAAGAAACTAGCTGAAGATATTTTAAATGACAAACGATACGAACCTGATAGCTCTCCTTTGGATTCATCTCAACCATCATCTTTTGTTTTAACTGAGACTGACTGTTTGGAGGTCTATTCTATTTTAATGAGTTTGAAAACGGATAGTGCCCCTGGATGGGATAACATCCCAACCTTCTTCTTAAAATTGGCTCATGAAATCGTAGTCCCAGTTTTTACTCGATTTGCCAATTTATGCTTCGAACAGGGCGTCTTTCCCGAGGCCCTTAAACGCGCTGTGATCACTCCTGTGCATAAGAATGGAGATAGGAGAGACGTAAATAATTTCAGGCCTATCTCGGTGCCGTCTCCTTTTGCCAAGATACTTGAGAAACTTATGAATGTAAGGCTGCAACAATATCTACAAAAATTTGAACTAATTTCTAAATCGCAATACGGCTTCAGACCGGGAATCTCTACTGAGGATGCTGTTGTAGATTTGTCTTCACTTATTGTTCAAGCAGTTGACCAAGGTAAAAAATGTGTGACAGCATTCTTAGACCTTAAAAAGGCCTTCGATACTGTTTTTATACCCATTCTCATGCACAGGCTTGAAGCTATTGGAATTAGAGGACCTCCCTTGTCGCTATTTAATGACTTTCTCAGAAATCGTAAACAATGCGTAAAAATTGGCAATCACACTAGCGAAGAAGCCCCTGTTACTTACGGTGTACCCCAAGGCAGTGTCCTTGGGCCTACCCTTTTTCTTATTTACATAAATACACTTTGTAACATGAACATTAATAACGGTAAAGTTTTTTCATACGCTGACGACACCGCAATAGTATTCATAGGAGAAACATGGGAAGACGTTCGTAAAAGCACTGAAGAAGGTTTGACCAAGGTCGCTGGTTGGCTAAGACGCAACTTACTAACTTTGAATACCTCGAAATCGAACTATATAACTTTTTCTAACTATAATAGTTCACAGCCTATAAATTTTGAAATAAAAATTCATACATGCAATTCTAATAAAGATGGCTGTGGCTGTGATATAATCAATAAGACTGCCAAGATAAAATATCTAGGAGTCGTTATTGATCAGCGTCTCACCTGGCACGACCACCTAGACCTTGTTATGAACAGAATCCGCAAATTGATATGGATCTTCAAATCTTTGAGACATGTCGCTCATACGAAACTATTAAAACAAATTTATTTATCACTTGCCCAATCAATCATAGTATATTGTATTCCGGTTTGGGGTGGAGCTACTAAGACGAAAATGCTGGAGTTAGAAAGGTCTCAAAGAGCATTACTAAAAGTTATGTGCTTTAAACCGTACACCTTTTCCACTATTTGTTTATACAGGCTGTGTGATCTGCTCACGGTTCGAGGACTGTATATTTTAAATTGTGTTCTAAAATTTCATAGGACTTTCAAGTTTGATCCAAATGAATTACGCAGAAGACGAAACCGTGTGGTTGTACCACTACCCGTTGTTAAAACTAAATTTGCTGGACGGCAATATACGCGACAATCTGCATTCTTATATTATAGATTAAATAATAAATTAAATTTTTATTCTCATACAAAATACATATCTAAAAAAATTATTACTGCATATTTAAAATCCCTAAGTTATGATGAAATTGAAACCTTATGTGAATAGTCCCACTTATTTGACAGCACAGCACACACACGTTATGCTCACACACACAAACACGCATTCTCTCATCTATACACATACACAAACATAAAATAGGTAATTAAAATAGGCTAATGCAATAGTTTTTAGTTATATAAGTACCTTAATATGTACATACCGTTGTTATTGAAGAGCGGGATCTCCTAACACAGGTAATTATTTACTTAAATGGAGATCCCAATCACAAATAAGATAATGTAAATGGTACAAAAATAAAGAATTTTTAATTTTATTTTTTAATTAAAAAGGTTGGTAATGAA
Organism: Ephestia elutella; assembly: GCA_018467065.1. Lineage (NCBI taxonomy): Eukaryota > Metazoa > Arthropoda > Insecta > Lepidoptera > Pyralidae > Ephestia > Ephestia elutella. The sequence goes on along the minus strand of CM031591.1, from coordinate 7,560,270 downwards.
AGCTTGCGGTGGGTCATGGCCCATCCTACCCTTATTCATCCAAAGGAGGGCAATGCCCCAGCAGTGGGACATTATAATAACTGATGATGATGAAACAGACCATCGAAATACAAATACTGCGTGAGTACATAATCTCGATGAAACAAATAAATAATTTCCGACGACTAACAAAGATGTTAGACACATTACAATAAAAAGCAACGAACTGGGTTGAGGCCGATCCTTGTATCCTCCCGTTATTACATCTTCACTTACTTTATGAGGACAAGCAACGATTAATCTTGATTTCTGTTGCTTGTTGTCTTGCCATGATAACACGTGACGAGGTGGGGAAAACACGGATATCTGAAAAATGTATAGAAGAGGCATTGATGAATTGTCACTATAAAACTGCTTGACGACTGAACATAGAGGACCAATTTTTATTTTATTTATTGAGTACACATAGCAAATTGCAATCATAAAAAAAAAATACATAAAAAGTCCAGAGTTGTGAGCTAAATGACAATTTAAAAAAACAGTATTATAAGTTCAGATAATAATGCGAGCATTAAAAGAAGCGACAAGTAAAATGCGGAAGAAAATTAAACTTACGATAGAGCGCGGTTCGCGTTGCCACGTACCCGGTTAGAGAAAAATTTCTACTCTACAAGAAGAACCACCACTGGATATTTGAAGACATAGCAATTTTCGAAGATTTGCTATATTGTCCTAAAGCAAATCTTCGAAAATTGCTATCTCGTATCAGAGGAACTGTTCACCATGCTTCCGCCTTTGATTATTTACTATTCAAAGGCTTCCGCTTGCCCTCCTACGAGAAATTTCCAGTTCCCGAAAATTTCTTCCCCTGAAAATTTCCGGAAATTCTCAGAAACTTGGGTTTTTAGGAAAATTTTCCGTTCTCGAAAATATTTCCGCGAAATTTCCAAGAAACTTTCCGCTGTTTCTCTGAAAATTTCGGGAACGGCACGTATCACTAGCCATACCTGATACGTATCAGCCATCAGGTATAACTAGTGCGTGACCCCACCACCGAAGCTGCCGACGCGACGCATTAAATAGGCCTCAATGCCACTAACAACTCATCGAAGCACTTCGGTATTTCGTACTTTATCGGTACAAGAATCGGTACTACATTTGTTAGGTATTTCGCATCGCGCGGAAGTCCTTGTTGCTCGAAGGTATTTAATGAGTGCGATAAAAGGTATTCCTCAAAGCGCATTTATTTCGAAGCACATTAACTACAAATGATATTCATATAAATTACAGAAGATGCCATTTCTAGTTGTATTTAGATTTTGGGGTAGTAAATGATGTTGTTAGGGTTTCGGAGCTGGATAGGAAGAAATGTTTTTATTTTTTTGTTAGCAATATTATTCAATACCATGGAAGTAATAAGTACCTACGACGCAAGTACTTATTACTTCCATCTTCAATACAGACAATTTGTTTTCTATTTATCTGTGTCTGGGCAGTTTAAGCCCGAAGCATGGAAGTAGTAAGTACTTTGTACAAAGTACTATTACTTCCATGGCCCGAAGGCCTTCCGCACACGGCACGAGTCCGTGTTGCTCAATGGTTTTAAGCCGAGTGACTGATGCCAAAGAAAAAATGCACTTGCTGAGATGATGTAATGACTTGCTGGCCACTAAGAAAAAAATAAATTTAACCGGTAAATAGAATAGAACATTTAAAAAGTTGACAGCTAAAAGAGTAATATTATTTGTTGGAAGTAATAAGTACCTTTGTACAACAAAGTACTTACTACTTCGTAAAAACATTGTATTACACATTAGAGTTAGGTAGGTAAGGTACATCCACAGAAATATTCTTTTTTGTACATTCTGGTACTACCCTAAAATTCAATTGGATTTATTTGTCATCAATAAACAAGGACTTCAAGAATATAAAAAAATAAACCTTAAGGTATACTTGGTATGGAAAGAGAATTGTGAATTTATAAAATTTAGTTGTGTGAATTGTGTCGCTATGATAAACAAAAACCCACACAAGAGAATGAACTAATAAATTAACAACAAAGTTACTGATCAAGCAGTTTTGTCGATGCTGGAACCTTAGAGTAGCTTATACTACAGAGCCTACGATTTATATGAACAATGTTACTTTCTACTCGTATAGTATCTGCGGCCCAAAGCTTTGCTCCGTTGCAAATTTTGAATTATGTATACGAACGAATAATTGTCTGATTACAAAAAATATATGCGTACGGTTGCTGCGTTTTATATAGCAACATTATTGAAAGAAGTAGCGGATCTATAGGGTGGAAGCACGAAGGCACGTGAATGACGGCTAACTTTTTATTTAGAACATTTATATATAAATTCTGGCCTATGACAAAAATCTGTGAGCTTAGTAGTATTTAACACAGAGTTCGGAATCAAGACAAAGCAGCGTCAAAGTAATTTTGTCGCTAGTTTACACCTTAGGAGCTGACCCACACGCAAAAAAGTCTATGAAATGGAGAAGGCTCCAATAACATCACAACTTCTACCTACCACTAAAGGTGGAGGATATTATTCTATAGGTTAACCTACTCTCTGCCCCAACTAAAACAAACACAATCAGCTTTGTTGCCGACCGCTAATTAAATTGAACTTCAATGACTCAAATATTACTTTTAGTTCATTAATTAATTTACCTTCGACGTAATTATGAGGCAAACAACAAACAAAAGTTTGTATAGGCCTTTAACGGTAGTTGCAAAATATTAAGAACACTAGCCTGTGCCCGCGACTTCGTCTGCGCATATCTCAGGTTCTAAGCAGCATATCAAGATGAAACTTACGCCAGATTTTAAGTTAGACCTTCAACAATACAATAGTGAAAACCGCATCAAAATTGGTAAAGTAGTTTTTTCGTGATACGCGTACAAACATACAGACAAGAAGACAGACAGACAAAAATTCTACAAAAACTGGTTTTGGCTTCTATTGGCTTCAATTGGCTCCATAAAGACCTCTCACAATTTTTTCTTAAAAATATTCTATGTACAGAAACAGACCAGTTAGGTACAGTTTTATTATATGTAATGTAGCGATGTTATAGAGATTATAATTTTTTACACGACTGACCAAAAAAGGAATGTTATGTTTTCAGGGTTCATGTATGTATGTAAGTATGTATATATGTATGTAAGTTTCTTTATTCCACCATAAGTCCTGAACGGCTTAACAGATTTTGATGTGAGAGGTATTTTTAGATTCCTTGCATTCCTCCAAGTGACATAGGCTATATGACGTCACCATGAAAATAAAATGGCGGATTATATATGCGATAAATAGCAGACTAAAAAAATAAAATTTAATCAATCTTATCGAGTGGGGTATCAAATTGAAGGGCTTTAGAAGGCGATTTCAAAAATGTATATAACTTATATGTTTGTATGTACTTTTTGAGTAAAAACTCGTCAGTCGTGTTTTTTATTTTTAATAATTAGCTTGTTATTACATTACTAGTTCATCCGGTTTCACATACGTAATTTACGTTATTTCATCGATAACGTCATTGTATTTTATTTATTACATCAGAGAAGGGGCAGAATTAAATTAAACGTCAGTGCTTGGTCAAACCAATACTATTTAATCCCATTTTCTCTACACTCTTTGTTTACATTATAATTTTAGGGTTGTGACGTACGGAAACAATTAACGTGTTTTCAGAAGCACGATAATCATATCCCACAGGTGGATTGCTTCCATGCTGGTCTGGGAGCGAAGAAAAAACATAGAATGTGCCAGCTGCTTCTCTTCCCACGCAGATTGATCAAGTCAATCGAGGGAAAGGGCTTTAAACTGGGGATTCCTCCACTCATAGGCGATGGGCTAGCAACCTGTCACTGAACCTGAATCTCCATTCCATCAGAGAGCCCACTATTCAGCTAAGCGTGGCCTTCGAGTCGCACGACTCTTGGCTCTGTCTACCCCGTAAGAGATAAAGACGTGATTCTATGTATGTACAGGTGGATTTACAAAATCCCTTTCTAAGTGCTCAGTTTAAAATGGTGAATTAGATGAAAAACAAAATTCACACTGCCGAAGTTGAAGGAAAAAGCTAGTCCTAACTATAATAATCCTAACTAAAATTATAAATGCGAAAGTGAGTTTGTTTGTTTGTTTGTTACCTCTTCACGCTTTATCTACTGAACCAATCGTCCTGAAATTTTGCATACACATAGTTAGAAGTACGGAGAAGGACATAGGGTACCTTTCATCCCGGGAAAAAGCACTGTTCCCATGGGAAATTCACGCGGGCGAAGCCGCGGGCAAAAGCTAGTATGTAATAAAGGTGGACCTGGACGCTGAATGTAGAAATTAAAAAAATCGCACACAGTTTCTTTATACCTACAGGTATAAAGAAGGTTCGGCACTTAAAAATGAATGCCACCGCTTAACAAAACAAATGTGTAAAAATGAAATTCACGCGAACGAAGCCGCTGGCAAAAGAGGAAGTTGGCTGTGACACAATTCTGTAAAACCGTCTATTATATCAAATTCCAAGCTTACATACCTGTGGAACTGTAATTAATGTTTAAGGACTCCCATGTTAAAATTACATTAAAGGAGAAAGAATTATATTTAATAAAAGCTCTGCTTGGAACCGTCTTGTCTCTTGATTTTCATAGTGCACATTATTTGATAGACATAGGGACTAGTGTATTCACCTACTTTGTATAAATACTAGCTTCCCGGGAGTTTGTTCACGTGGGAATATCGGGAAATCCTCTCTTTAAACTCCCCTGCACTCCCTAAGGAACCATGACCAGACATGTCAAATTTCAGTTACCTATGCCCGGTAGTTTTGGCTGTGCATTGTCTGGCAGTCACTCAGTCAGTAACGGAATGTTTGGGGCAGAATTTACCGAAAACACCGCTGTTTCCTCGTGGTCATACTAGTTTGTCATACGAGTATGACTACAAGGATATACATGTCCCCGTCCGTAGTCATACCATCATTTTTGCACCTCTTGTTTATAAAAATATAAGAAAATAAAAATATTGAACCAAAAATAAGGAGGCCTTTATTGCAATATTCCTAAAAAAAACAATAAGTACATATTTTATCCATGTTATCTATCTATCTATATACAATGTGTCCCGTCATCAGTGTCGGAGCCTTTAATGGCATTTTTTATGAACAAATCACAACTTATGTTCACTTTCGTATTTCGCACATTGCGTGAAAATACTTTTTGAGAATAAAATCTTGTGTTCATATTTGAACTTGATAGTAATATAATCTTACGAAGCGAAACGTAGAGCGGGTCTCCTTATTGAACTTGATAATTTGTACTATTTTGAACACAGGTGCAGTACCGAATTTCCCGTAATTCAAAATGACTGGACCAATAGGCTTATCGGAAAATTTGACCTAATTGAGACCAGAGCTATTTTGGCTTCAGCTCTGAATTAAATATTATTGAATGACACCGTACCGTTTTAGTAGCCACTACATTTAGAAGTGACAATAGATATAGGGTTTCGGCTCGAAATGCCTGATTCTCAAAATATCCCCTTCTCCTTCAGTCGTATTAATCATGACTGAGGGTCGTGGTCATTATATGTAATAAAAGACACACAATGACTATTTTAACAATGTTAATGGAGTGGTTTGCCATTGCTTTCTCCGTTGCAGACACGAGCTGATAATCATCAACCAGTGCAGGTTTCCTAACGATGTTTTCCTTTACCGGAAGTAAGTGGTGGTCGATGAAAACTACCATGTTAGTCAGATTGGTATACAAACTCATATAGCCCGGGCAAGATTTGAACCTGGGACCTTTGCAGCCACAGGCGAGCACCCTACCACTAAGCCACCACCGCTTCAAAATATCAGTCTAGTTTAAAACGCCAGAGTCTATGAATGCTAGTTCCACAAATGCCGGAGTTTACAAATTTCAGACTTCATAAACGCCAGTTACTCATAATGCTAGATTCTTTAGCTGCAAAGGTCCCAGGTTCAAATCCTGCCCGTGCTACATGAGTTTGTATACCAATCTGGCTCATGTATGGTAGTTTTAATCAACCACCACTTGCATCCGGTAAGTTAAACATTACGACCCGATGACGCTCACTTTTTCTATTTCCCTCTTGGTCTTCCTGGGCCCCTTTACCTTTATATAATATAATTTTTTAAACTTAGTAGATTTTGTTGAATCATGATCGAGTCTTTTACTTCTTAGTTAAACTTAGTATATTATGATCGAGTAACAAATATCAAATTGATTTGTAATATTGTAATTACAAAGTAGGACTTGCCTCTGAATAAAAATGTAAAACGTAGATAAAGAACCACAATTATAGGCTGTTAAACACATTACCCTTCGACTTCCTAGTAAAAATAAGGGTAAAATAATTCCGTTATTTCCAAGGAAAGGAGAAATTTCCAATTCCTGTTCATTACAATCAACTGGCGGTCGGTTTATTACCTATTCTTATGAATACTGATGAGGAACTGGTCTGAATTACTTATCTGTGTATTTTGTCAGGCAAGCTTTACTTTGTAAATGGAAATGTTGAAAACTCAGAAATCGGAGCGTAGGTAAAGATAAACAAATCCGCATAAAACTTGATGATAAATTAGTAAAAAACAATAATAATGATAAAATTGATGGAAGGCGATAGGAGAGACCTTTTCCTAGTATAGGAACAATCGAGGTTTAAAAAAAATAAAATTAAAATGTTATTTAAAAAATTCCTAAAATTTTAATTGTTGATATCATTATTTGTAGTATTTATGCACTCTTCAAGCAAGCAAGAAAGATAGCGTAGACGGAAGGAGGCCTATACCCAGCAGTGGGTCACGTAAGGCTGTTGATGACGATGATAAAGCAAGCCCAACAATACAAGCAAGCTACCATAAAATAAAGATTCCTATCGAATGTGTTATTACATCAGCAACATCTATACCGTGTACTATGCTATTTAAATGCTATCGGGTTTTGTAATTTTTTACAAGTTGTCAGCTTGTCATTCAAAACCATTTCAAACCATTCGAAGCTAACTTCACTACATATACATTCACATTTGTCAAAGAGACCGGAGTGAAGTTGCTAAAACTCGACCCAAGTTTAGATTCTAATCGGACTGTAGTGTAGTTTGGTGTAGTTATTGTTTTACTGCATATATAGGTATATGATACTCCTTCACGTTTAATCTACAGGAAAAAATTTAATGAAATTTGGTACACGGTTAGAATGAGACCTAGAATAAAACATAACATATTTTTGTCGCGAAATTCCCACGGCAGCAGAGTCACGCGCGTAGTTAGTGTGAAGTGTAAATATCAAGACTACTCAGTCCAAGGACTTTTGTCCTTGTCGCTCCCAGCCATAAGTTCCCTAATTTATATAGATCCCGATGAGTATTATTGATTAGTTCATTGTAGAATCTGGTCACGTCTCTCCGCGCCAGATTATATTTAATGGTAATATAGTTTGATGTAAAGTAATGAGGCTTTTGTGTGCTTTCGCAGAATCGGACTGGGGGTGGACCAGTCCTGCAGAATAAAAAATTAGCTCAAGACCATAGATACTCAGGCAGGACACGCATCGATCTTCTAGAATCGTAGATCTATGAGACGAATCGAGACAATGTAATATTTTATTACTGTGCTTGCTATTTTATCTTTTTTGCAAATTGCGTAATTTGCAGTAATTACGACGCCATTTTTTTCGGGCTCGTGCGTAGGTGACGTCATTTGTTTACATTTTGACTTACAGACTAAGGGTTTCAGAATTGTTCCATCATCATTAGCTCAAATCTGATGACAATGAAGTTATTTATCTAGCTTGGGCACTGTAATGATCAATTATTCTATTATGTCCCCGAAATATATCCTGATTCCAAAATCATTTTCCTTTCTACTGATGAAAGTACTAATGGATATGAGTAACTTTTTGTATTGAACCGACTCTGATATTAAAAAAAAACCACAGGCAGTTCCATACATTTTGTGCGAGTAGGTATTATAAAAGTAGTCTTCCGATGAAGGAAATCATCGTGTGTGAAATGGAGAAGGCAATGGCAAACCACTCCATTAAAATTGCCAAGATAGTCGTTGTGTGTGTTTCATTCCATGTAATGACCATGACCCTCATGAGAATTTCTTGATCAAGTTGGCAAGAAGCCCTCGTATCTTTGGGATTGACAACTAATTGTGGCCAAGAAATTTTCTGTCAGCTCCAAGAGTGTTAATAATTCAGGACCTTATGCTCTGAATGAGAGAGACTATTTTACTTCTTTATTATACAATCTAGCTATTTCTTTCAGCTTTTCTTGCTTGAATTTCATATTTCACCCTCTAAGGGATTTCTTAGTGCTCACTTACGCTATACAAAGAACCTCTCTGCATACCTATTTTCAAGTTTCCAAGATCAGCGGTTTCGTTTCTGTCAGTCCGATTTTGATATAAGTACTTATACAGATTTAATCCATAATTCAAGGCTATTTTACAATGAAATTCACATTTCCAGCCGAAGTCGTAAAATTCAAATTTTACGACTTCGCATTGATGTATCCTGACTTTGACCTTTACATTTTGCGACTTTAGGTACGTTTCCAGACTTAGTTATTTCATCCAATGGTTATCATCTAACTAATAAAACCATTATTGCTTGAATGAACACTGTAATTTGTAACTGAATTTGCTGAACAGAAATTAGATTGATCAAAAGTAACTAAGTATCCCTCTTGGCCCAGAATACGATGAAGACCTGAGTAATTGAACTAAAAACTTTTTTATCATCAATTTTATTGTCACGTACTGAATTTAAAACTCCTTTTTAACAGTAGTTGTAAAAATTGGAGAGCTTGTAAAATCTTTTATGTGAGTTTCTGACAGCCGTGATATTATAATCATTTTTGGGCTAGATTTTATTCTCTCTCTTTAGTCGTATTTCCTAATGACTGAGGGTCGTGGTCATTATTTGGAATGAAACACACACAACGACTCTTTTGGCAATTTTAATGGAGTGGTTTGCCATTGCCTTCTCCATTTCACATACTATCTGATAATTATCAACCAGATTGCAGGTTTTCTTATGATGTTTTCCTTCACCGGAAGCTAGCGGTGGTCGATGAAAACTAACATAGGTACAGCTACATCCAATTCTGCAGTCAGAATTTCTCATTTCAATTGATTAAAGCAGTAATTGCACTTAAGACCTTATGATTATGTGTTGTTTCTTAAATTCTAATGTGTGTCTAATGTCGACTGACTACGATGTTTCCGTATAGTTCCAAAGAGACGGGACTCCCATATAAAAAGTGTCCGACACTAATGTCAAAACGGAGGTACTACTGATAGTGATGCACTTATGCGAGGAACAGCAGGTATGAATAAGACGGAAATAATCGGCCATCAAAACGCTACCCCGTTTCATAAATAAGTTTTTTCCTTTGAAGTTGCGACCACATTCGTATGGAGCAGCAATAAAAATGAATATTTGACGGTGAATGAAAAAAAGACAGATATTTATTACCGTTTTAGTTGCAAACTGTGATGAAGACAAATTCACTTATTTTCTAGTGATACCTATTTATCTATTTGTGGAGTATACCTTACCAACACTTGACAATTCAGACCAATAAAAATATTATGGAAACAAAGCGAAATTCATATAGTATTGCTTTGCATAATAGTGGCAGCAAAATAACCTCAATTCCTAATGAAAGTAACTGGATAGAGTAAGTATTTTTAAATTAATAAATAGCTTTGATAATTACTATGTGTAGGTATGTAATGTTTTGTGATCGAACATAAAGTCATAATATATAATGTTTAATGTATTGACATATAATAAATGATTTTGCTTTGCAAAAGTGATAGCCTTAAAATTAAATAAAAAATATTAAGTAATTAAATATTATAATATTGTTTTAGTGGAGGACACGTTGGGCTTAGCGATTTGCTGACGCAGCCTTGCAGCAAAGCAGAAGACCGACTATTATCTCTGAGCAGCAGCAACGATAATGTTGGAAGAATATGAAGGCTATGGTCTTACCTACCAGGCGTTTTGCTGATCTATTTGATGTTTATCTACTGTTCGTCGTGCACTTCAAGCTTCAAAAAACTGGATAATTTATTTCGTTTCCCGAAATAAATATCATCCTTGGCCAGCGCAGTCTCCTGACCTCAACACCATAGAAAATCTATGGGGCCTGATGGTGTATAGGAGGCAAGCAAGGAAGAATCAGTTTCTCACTGTATGAAAGTTTAGAACAGCTTTATTGTGATTGAAATGTGTGTAGAAAAACAATAACGGGACCTATACAAAATAGTGAGTTAGTGATTGGTGTTCAAAATGAATTAGTGAGTTCATTAATTAAGTAGGTATATTCCAATTATCTTCTTTCTATTATGAGGTAATATCAAATCAGGTTTTATTAACGTATATTACTCGTATAACATTATTTAAATTATTTTTATACTTATTACTTGTTTTTGTATAAAGAATACGAGGTTATGTTTCGTATAAAAAAAACATATTCTATATAAATTGTTAAATGTTGAGGTATAGTTTCAATCTTCTTTTCGTAATGAAAACGAATACTTAAGCTATAACCTCAATATTTACTAACAAAGAGCGAAGGTAAAATTTCGTAATAAGTAAAATAAATAAACAGATACTTAGCTTACTGCAGATGCTTATTTTTTAAGTTCATTTTAGGGTTTTTATTTTGTAATTAGGTAGGGAATAGATTAAAATATAAATTTTAATTTGCACAGAAGTTTATAATAATAAATTATACATAAGTATAATAAACCTATATATTTACACGAATAAATAGCTGTTATGATTATTGTGCATTTTTATTTTATAACAAATATATATAAACCACATTACTTGCATTATATAAAATTACTCTAAACTTAAGAATTGGGTATAATATGAAAATTAAGTTTCGGACTGTGACTCGAACTTGGACCTATATTAACTGCAGTCTATCCGACTACCAATTAGACTAGCAGATGCATTAACTTGTGGTGAAATTAACAATTGGTTGCGTGTCGCTATACTCACCATTATTAGTTTGCTTTACAATAAACTATACGTATTGTATATTATACTTCTGTCTCAGACTCGATGGTGTCATAATTCTTAATACTTAGTATACCGTGAATTTGATAGATGGCAGCACGTAGGCAGCATGAGCAGTGAGCACGCAGCAGAGTTGTGTCTAGGTGTGGGTGGGTAATATGATAATTAGCTTAGTGTGAGTAATGTTCTTATTGTAATTATACGTCCGTAATATGCACGTTACGCACACAATGAAGGACTGCGCGCCTGCAAGGCAATACGATCTTTAAGGTATGACTCCATTTTTGACGTTTGACTGTACATGAGTCAGATTGATATGCAAACTCATGTAGCATGATTCAGACCTGGGACTTTTGCAGCCACAGGCGCCCTTCCACTTAGCTACCACCGCTACAGTTTGTGATAGTACATACCTGCTATAGTATTTTTGTGATTCGAATTATAGTAAAACTATCTGCGCCCCGGGGCATCGCTCCAGTGGGAATTTCGGGTTAAAAAACACCCTATGTTCTATTCCCGGTATTATTCTACCCGTGTACCTAATTTCATTGAAATCCGTCCAGTAGATTTTGCGTGATTGAGTAACCAAACATCCTCAAAGAAAAGGATAACCTAACTACTTTGGCTATTTCAGGAATAACCAAAGTTTGACAAAATACTAATAAAGTTAACTTAATTTCAACAGAAAGTTAACTGTTATCAGCCAACTGGGTTTGGTTACATATTGCAAAAAGTTATGTAGTCACTTTTTTGTGTTATGGGTAAACGAAAGTTTGGTTGTGTATAAGTAAGTATTTTTTTCAGTGCATCCTCAAAAAGTCACAAACTCACATCCAAACTTTCGCATTTATAATATTAATAGGATTAAGTAACATAGGGAACACATATCTGGCAATGCCGCCTCCACCTGGAACTGGCAGAAGTAGCAAACTCAAGAAGAGCTGGCTTGATTTCGTCAAGGATGTGCGTGCCAATGGTCTCACAACCAAGGATGCCGAAGATCGTGCGGAGCGGAGAAGAAATGGTAGGAAAGCAGACCTTGGGCTCTGACGCGTGGCTGAGGATGCAACCGGGAAAGCGCTTAGATGAGACAGAGGGATATAGTGTGATTCGATCATATTGATGTTGAGCCATCTTAACTGGGCTCCGTCCGCCTCGCCTAGGAGCTATTCCTCTGTCCCGTCGCATTTGTAAATACATTAAATAAAGATCTTATCTGGAATCAGCGCATTTTTACAGTCCTACACACAGCATACATCGAATTCCCAGGCCACAGCGCCAACACAATCTTTACTCTTTCTATATTATCCTACTTCCTACTGATATTATAAATGCGAAAGTTTGGATGTGAGTTTGTGAGGATGTTTGTTACTCAATCATGCAAAATCTACTGGCCGGATTTCAATGAAATTTGGTACACGGGTAGAAAAATACCGAGAATAGCACATAGGATACTTTTTATCCCGAAATTCCTACGGGTGCGAAGCCCCGGGGCACGGCTAGTATACTTATAGAGAAAGAAATAATTTTGATATTTCCCAGTTTGTCACAATATTTGATTTGAAATGGGTAAGTATAAATATTGAAACAGCTGTTTTGTTTTACGAGTAAGTAGTAACGTATTCGATTTCGTAGTTAAAAGGTAACTAGTTATTTAGACTTAAGACTAAAAATTTAAATAAAAGTGGCCAAGCCAATTAAGCGCAAAAATTTAATTATATTTTAGGTAATAAATGAAACACTATATAATGAACAGATATATTTTATTTATATGGCTTAAAATAGTCTAACAATATTATTTACAAATATTAACAATGTCTTAATGAGTTTGTTATCTTAAACAACACTGAAAAAAAGATGCTTCGGTTAAATTAATTTTTACAAGATTAAGTTGGTAAATTTATATTTTAACAGAAAAATATATGATCTACAATAATAATAAATGTATCTGTTTCAATTATGCCCTCAGCTTCGCCCGCGTGAATTTAGTTTCTCCCCTATTTCATCTCCCCAGGGGAAATTGCCAAAATACTTATTTACGCTGTATAGTATAAATAATCCTCTGCAATATTTCTAGTTTCAGTGTCATTCAGCGGTTTCGTCGCTGCGTCAAAGAAAATATACACTTTTTACGCGAAAAGAAGAGACACTCAAGCTGTGTGCCGTAAAATCGCTTACGGCTATGTGTGGACGTGTGCGGGAATATACAGGGGGTGCGGGACGGGGTGCCAAATTCCACTAGATGTTTACATTATAATTTCATCTCAGGACTGCTATGACGCGGTCTTTCACTAATAACAATCATGACCGGAGGGCGCTATTGTTAAATACTATAGAGTTTAAGCCAAAATTTAGCTATTGTTTATTACTCGTCAACCCTAGCATTGAAAATACGGCTCAAGGAGTATTTATATTCTCTATGGTACCGGCCCTCGAACTCTCACATACAGGGACGGGCGACGGGTATGACTGTAATATCCATAGAAGTAGGAAGGGGTGCGCGGAAGGGAGCGCGCTTCTTACTTTTATGGTAATATCAGTCAGTCAGTTGTAGAACGCAGTACCATGGAAGTAATAAGTACTTTACTTATTACTTCCATGCGCAGTACGCAGTAGCATCTATTTTGAAATAAGTACGTACTTAGATAGGTATTGCCATCCCGCTTTGACAAGGCATTAGTTCGAGCGCGTCAACATAAAAAAAATCGATATAGAAAGAGCAATATTGGGCATTATTAAATTTTTTCTAATGGCTCAAATACGGACTATTTAAACGTGTATATATTGAAACAATCATGTGACAATAAATAAAACAATTCAGTGTCATTTAGTACCTAAATCAGTTAATCTTAGGTTTAAATATTATAAATGCGAGAGTTTGTTTGTTACCTCTTCATGCTTTATCTACTTAATCAATCTTCCTGAAATTTTGCATACACATGGTTAGAAGTGCTGTGAAGGACATAGGGTACCTTTCATCCCGGGAAAACGCAATATTCCCGTGGGAAATTCACGCGGGTGAATCCGCTGGTACAAGCTAGTTGTTAATAATAGTCTTTGAAAAGAACAATTACTTGAAATATAGGTAGTAGTGTGACTTTTGTAAGCAGATACGATCTCATACTATATGTATTATTATGTATACAAATGCGAGACGCTCTACAGAACCAAAATTAGCCAAATGTCTATTTCCAAAGAAGTGCAATATCCAATAAATATTATGAATAAATATAAAAATGAATAATCAAAATAATTCAATTTCTATCAACTTGATGAATATTTAAAAACCTGAGCTCCAAAACGATTTTAAAATTGGAAACGTTTGAACAGTTTATTTGTTCCAATTTCAAAACTACAAAAATCAAACGATATTTACTATTTTAAACAAATTCTAAATTTGATTCGGAGTAAAATTTAAAAGTTTAGCGAGTTTTCAAATATTTTTATTTATTTGTGATGCAGACGAGAATTTAAATTTGATCATATTTTTCATTTAGGTCTTTTATTTTTCTTTTGTTGAACAATTCACACCAGCATCAATCTACTTACAATTCAACTGTATAAAATTATAAAGATATCATGTGAAATTTTCATAGTAATTTCTAACTACCATTTTTCTACGTGTATTTTTAATACATTTATCTGTACAAACATATATTTTTTAAAAGATAAATAACAACATTATGAGCCTCTTCGACGCATCTCTTTAGTGATTAATCCGTCTGTCAGTCTAAAGAACTCAAAAAACAGATTATTAATATTTTTAATTGCCAATAAAGTTACTAAATTAACTGATGAATAGAAGCTTAAGTCTGTAGAAAAAGTATAAATTCCATCATTTTTTAAATGTTTACAACACCTGTAATATTTACCAAAGTATTTTTTTTTACTTTAAAAACCTGACACAGATATTCAAAATATTGGTGTTATTATAAAAATGATGTTACAATCCTAATTTAATAACAAAACAAATTGATCTTAAGTACCTACCATTATTATACAACAATATTTTATATAACGTATTTATTAATTTTATATCTTAAAACTACTATACAAATAGCTATGATTATTTTTTAAATGTTTACTATAAATTTTATACATTTTTCGTTTGGAGTAAATAGATAAAATTAAATTGTTTATCCCATTCTATTTTACATCCTTCGCACTCTATAAATGCTTTTTAAAAAATAAATCTGCACCTGGCACCATAGAATGACTTAATGGTCTGCGATGGGTTTTTTCCCGGGAATTAACGGGAAGAAAAGGTTTTTTCCCGGCGTAAACCCATCTCTGCTTACGGTGAATTAACTTAAAGATTTTGTATCTTTATCAACATACCGTAGGTACCTTAAACATTGACGTATCATAAATAAGTAGACGAATAGTCCCGCTCAAAAAGTGTCCAAGACAAAACTTTGATCGGTCAAAGTTCATTGCCAGTTTAGTTTTACCCCTATGTACATGCTGACTAAGAGCTAAATTTAAGTGAACTTTCGGACGTGTCTGAGGTTATTTTATATACTCTCATACAAGTTCGGACGTTTTTGTATCGACATCACTTAGGGCATATAGACTTATTATATACCTATCAGTATATAAAAAGTAAACTTAGTGTGTGTGTAATTTAATCTAAGATCTTATAGCTTCATCTGTGATGGGCTTAAAATTATATAAAGACATTATACCAAGACCTAGCAAACATTATGTATAAATGAAGCAATTGCGTACTTAACAATCTTCAGGGACCCGGTCGTTTACAAGATTACATTCATAAGTGCCAAATTTCGCATACATACCCTATCTACTCCAAACGAATCTCAACTTTATTTCAACTCTATAGAGTACAGTTTGGTTTACAGTTAAACAACTAGGGTAAATAAGACAATGATTGTCACCGTGAAACAAAATGGAGTGTAGTCAGTGGTAATAATATGTGGAAATTAAGATGTGGAATGAAACTTGGCGATGATGATTGCATCGCGGCTGGGTTTTCACCTGAAACAAAAAGATAAATCTATTTAATTTCATGACATGTTAATGTGTCCAATAATTTTTCATAATCAATTCAACGTCAATAAGAGCCGGAAAATTCAAAACAGTATTTGTATCTATATATATATATATATAAATTTACAAACAAACACCAAAAATAGTGTGTTTCACCAAAAACACAAAAATGTTTCACTCATTTTTGTCTTTAAATGAAAGAATTTTGTTTTTAATTATTTACAGTACAATGACAAATACTCAGCGTTTATAAGAACGTTATTTTCATATGAAATTTAAAAGAATTTAAAAATTATGTATATTAAAAATATTTCATTTCTTTTTAATACCAGCCAGTCATATGAATTTACAGTGAGTCTCAACCTATTTTACTGTACAACTGCTTTATTAAAAATCTCTTTGAGAGATTTACCCGGACGATGCATTGTGGGGCCATATTGAAAATATTCACACAATAAGCATTCCGGAATCCGGATTCGGAACTCAATAAGCAGTTTACGATTGACGCAGGCGGCACGCGTTTAAAAAAAATAAAAGTGGATTGGTATTTGCATTTCTCATTTGGATTTTTTCGTACTGTAATTTTAACACAAATGAAATAACTCGCACTCTGATTTTCAATGAAAATATTTTTTTTACATTTTTTCGATTGTAATAGTCGGTAGGGATTTTAGTGGGTTCAAATCCCTCAAGGCTTTTCAAATGAAAAAGTTATGGTACCTAGTTCAGGAAAGTTAACAGTTCTATCGTCATCAGACGATTGTCATATTCTGATCTAGGCGTTGACACCGTGGGGGTTTTAGTGGGTTCAAATCTCTCAAGACTTTGGAGTTATGAAAAGTAGATTGGTCTAGGAAAGTAAGGAATTCTATTAATCAGTCTTCCAATCCACTACAACAAAAGACAAGGTTGGCGTATATCGAAAAAGGCTGCTGCGAGCTGCCATCCTATTTGATACGTATTTTCTCAGCTAGTGACTCACTGGCCACTTGGATTTCTATACTCATCGTTATTAATATAGAGCGGTGGTAGCCAAGTGGTTATGACGCCCGCCTGAGTTCGGGTAGGATCGGAGTTCAAATTCTACCTGTCTCATATGAGTTTGTAGACAAATCTGACTCATGTATGGTAGTTTTCTTATAGACCACCACCTGCTTCCGGTGAAGGAAAACATCGTGAGGAAGCCTCCACATTGGCTGACTGTTTAGTTAAATAGTGTGTATACGGCTACTGCCAGTAGATGACGATAGTCATAAAAGTCATGTCAGATGCCTTAAGGCGACTAAAATGAAATCTGACACTAGTGTTAGTAATAACACGCTCGATAAGAAGAAAGATAATATGGACGCAACAATGCTGTTTCCGATAGCATATAGCTATCGGAAAAAGCATTGTTGGGGACGCAAGTGTAGATCCCAGCGTGTGACACACTGGCCGCTAGGATGAACAGCTCTGTACTAACCGTTAATAATATGCACGTAGATGCTGGCGGGAACAGCATTGTTGGGGACGCAAGCGTAGTTCCCGGCATGTGACACACTGGCCTCTAGGATGAACAGCTTTGTACTAACCGTTAATAATATGGACGTATATGCTAGCGGGAACAGCATTGTTGGGGACGCAAGTGTAGTTCCCGGCGTGTGACACACTGGCGGCTAGGATGAACAGCTCTGTACTTACCGTTATTATTATGGACGTATATGCTAGCGAGAACAGCATTGTTGGGGACGCAAGTGTAGTTCCCGGCGTGTGACACACTGGCCGCTAGGATGAACAGCTCTGTACTAACCGTTAATAATATGGACGTATATGCTAGCGGGAACAGCATTGTTGGGGACGCAAGTGTAGTTCCCGGCGTGTGACACACTGGCGGCCGGGATGAGCAGGTCTGACAGCCTCTGGGCTGTGTCTGTGGTCACGTTGATGCCAAATTCGTAGTCGTAGTTTATCATTCGGCTGTTGTGGTACCTGATACAAAAATGGTTAAGTTAGACGCTAAAATACAGTACATTATAGGTCTGGTAATGACACAACAGTAGCAGCTTCCATGACACATGGAAACTTTTTTGAGGCTAGCTCAGTCTGTGTGATTTATCCTTACCCTGACAATTTATTAAATAAAAAAAAACAGAGTCGTCGTACTGCAAGAGCAAGTGCAGAAAAGTTCCACTTTGTCGTATTCTCTTTAGAAAAAAAAGTTTATTCAACAAAAAAGCTTTTTTCTAAAGAGATGCCAACAAAAAGGAACCATGTTTTTTGTAAAATTTGTTTGCGACGAAAAAAATATCATTCTCCAAACTGAGTCCTCGTTGCGCTCTGATCAAAAAAATTGGTAATGGTACGGTAATGGACCCTTAAGAATAATTAATATTTTATCGAAATTTCCGAACCATGGAATTTATTTTCCACATCAATCAGTTACATTCTATTAAGATCCTAACAAAACCAGAATCCAACATAGTCCAATTTGGCCCCTGTAAAATCGAATTATTTGATAAACTAAGTACCCAAGTTCTGGTATAGAATATAGACTTCCTAATAACAATGTAACAAGGCAAATTACCAGAATAAACAAAACGAGACAGTAAGGCCACTTTATAAAATCTACTTTGTTTTTAAATCGTCGAATAATATAACTTTGAAGACAAAAGTGGTGCCTGCCAACTCTACTGCCAAGAGAGCTTGGCATTTGCTCAATTAAGAAATAGCTAATCAAGTTTACCATAGATTTTTACGTTTCTTTCTTTGAAGATTTTTTGTAAAAAGCAGAAATAAATACATTATCGAACCTTCAGGATATTTCTTGTATCTCATACTCGTGAATGACTTTTTCACTCGTTTAGTATGAAATTTTCAAAATTTCTTTCACTTTGTAATTTTGTGCAATAAAGTTAATAGATTAACAAGCTATTGTTCCGTACCGGAATGGGATAATTATTAGTTTTTATTTTTCAATTCTATTTTTGATATTTCTATCAACACATTTTGAGACAAATGAATGGTGATTTGATCTCGGACTTCCGTGTTGATACCGAATATGCTAAGCAATCCGCTTATTGGGCGGTTCGCCTACAAGTACAACCTCTGGCGTCCACAAATAATCAAAATTAGTCACAACCGCGAAACGCGAATTGTTAGCTGCAGCCTTACGCGCTCATAACAGACAGTGAACGTTTTGTGTGCTCCAAAACCCCATGAAATCGAACCTACGACACTCCCGAAACACATTCAGACCTGTGACCCTTGGATATCCCTTAGTGAAGTTCCCTCAGACGCTACCTACCCGGACAGAACAGAAAACACGGTGCAAGTCCCGAGGAAAGCAAGGCGACTTCTGGTGTATTTGCATGGTAAGTCCGTTGGTCTATTACTGACCAGCTTTATTATAAAGAGCCTGTCTGCCAAACCATATTTTTTCCTGACTGAATAATTTGATAAACAAAAATAGACGAACTCACTAGAAATACTTTTCTTCTTTTAGGATGTCGAGATCTTAAATAAGCCAGTCGACTCGTTTTTTACAAGCGTGATAATAGGCATCTAAGTTATTATATTATTTTTGTTGTCGCTTACTTACCAAAAGACAAAAGCCGGGGCTTCAGTAGTCTGTACCACGGAACACTGCAAGCGGAGAGTGGACCCTGGTTTCAGATACTTCTCCGTAGGCCCAGAGATCTGCGCTCGCGCCTCTGCGAAAGAAACAAGAAATTACAACCATATTTTATTGAGTGTGATACCTGACTTCGAAAAGTGTAACACCGAATTAGTTTACTAGCATTTTCTGCGATTTCAACCATATGAATTTGGAATAATTAATAACACTAACGTACAGGACGGCCACTCACCGCCCCGCGCCCGTTTCAAATACCGCACCCCACCCCGCGCTTTGTTCGTTGTAGAGATCACTGGGATTTGGCGCGTGTACAAACATCATTTTTTGCCTAAGTAGTAGTCGATTTGCGAGCGTTGTATGGAGTGTCCGGGGGTGATAATGGTCTAGTAGAAAAGCGGACCTTGAGCTCCGACGCGTATGCTGAGGATGCAACCAGGAAAACGCTGAGATGAGAGAGAGATGTATCCTATCCTATGTCTTACTAAATTATACTAATTAATACCTATACTTAGATAAGCATAAGTTTATAGAAGCCTATTTTGTTAGCTTGCAAGATTTGACGCAAAAGATACATTAAAAAGTTTGTAAAAAGTTAAACACCCCTCAAAATTAGAAGTCCCATTTTCAGCAATTTAATCGGATTGTGGAAAAGTTTGATTAATTTTAACGTAGACTTAATTTTTAAAGAATAGACTAAGTAAATTACGCTGTTGAAACTTTTAATTAATAGACGCCTCATTGAAAAGACTTATGTATTTACTAAAACTATATTTTCGTGAAAAGACGTCTGTTTGTGAACAAATGTCGTCTTGATTTTATAAGTTTTAATAATATTTAAATAAAGTAATCGGTTAATTTACCTGTCACTCTTCGTAATGACTTAGTTTTCAACTTAACAGCTCTATACAGGACAAAATAGGAATGAATAAGTATATTTTAAGTTTTGTACCTTATGTACTAAACTAAATATCCATTCTAAGTCCATATTAATAATATAAATGCGATAATCTGTATATTTCCTGTCTGTTACACTCACAGGGCAGAACCGCTGACCCGACTTTTATGAAATTAGGCATAGAGATACAGATTTAGTACAGAAAATCCGAGCTATAATGGAGCTATATTATATTATGGTACTTAAAAAAACTCGAAGGTATAAAATACGTAAAATTTAGTTTGAAAAACACAAAATATTTGTTGCCGTGGGGAAAAAGCCAGTTTCTTTATTAATTATTGTAGCAGAGTCGCCAGAAAGAAGCTCTTATTTTAATACCTACTCGAAATTAATCTTGCTAAAAGCGTGTTAAAACAAAGACCTTAGCTAGACTGAAAATATTAACAAATTATTTGACATTAACGTGTTTCAAAACCACTTATATTTACTTTATAATGCAACAAAACAAACAGCAATTATCGTAAAATAATAGCGTACATTCAAGCCATTGTTTCCCTATTATCGAAATATTTATTCTGATTATACTCAATTGTAAAATGAACAGACCAATTTCAAATTATGTACTATATAATAGTATTTTTATAACGTGAAATATGTTGTTGAATGAAATATAATGATGATGAGAGTATTTAAACACAGCCCGCAATACCAGGCAATTAAAGCTTTTAATATGTTATGTACCAGTAGACTTCAGGCAAAATCTTAAATTATTAGAGTTTAAAAACAAATTAAAGAAATATCTTTTGGAGCGAAACCAATATGATATTAAGGATTTCTATGACCTAGATCAAGTTTTATTTTTTACTATGTACTTATAAGAATTTCAAACACAATTGTAAAATTGTTATTGAATAAATGAATTTAATTGAATTCAAATAAATTTCTCTAATTTGGGATACATGTTATTACTATTGTTAATAACTCAAGTTCTAATTTACGTATCAAGTTGAAACCTATACCAGATTTTAGGTTAGACCTTCAATAATAAGTAAAACTGCAAAAAACTGGAAAAAATGCATCAAATTTCGTCCAGTTGTTCTTGAGTGATACGCGTACAAACATACAGACAAACAAAGAAAAATAAAAAAATAATCTTTTTGGCCCTTTAATTACCATATTTAGGCAATACCAAGAGGCAATAATACTCAAAAGCCAAGTTTATTACTATTGTGGGTTTATTTGACGAAAAATAGATTAAGAAATTGAGACTTGAAACCCCTCTGCCTAGTGGCTCAAATATTTCTTCTGTTTTGGCCATGATTTTGGCGTTAATTGTGTTTAAAATAAGAAAAAGGGGAAATAATATTATTTAAATTAAAAATTTAGTTTAATTTGAATTGATCTAAGTTAAGGAAGCAAGAGTGATCTGTAAGGATCGTAGCAGGTGGAAATCGCTAGTCTCTGCCTACCCCCACGGGGAAAAGGCGTGATAATATGTATGTATGTATGTATGATCTAAGTGAGCTTAACGATACAACATTAGCCTTTTGAACTAAACCTATTTGTGGGTTAATTAACTAACGTCCTTTAAAATTCCACGAAAGTGTACGGTCACCTTTGGTGTAAAAATAAAATTTTAATTACGTCGGCCCTTTGCTTAGAACTATTGTTTGGGTGTGATATTCCATCCCTAAGGGTCCTTAGTTATTTGCATATAAATTTGTTATTCCAGAAAAAGAGCGGCTCATATTAGTTAAAAGAAAACATTGTTACGTTGTTTGAAAGTTTTTGTTGTAAAATCTTTGCTTTGTTATCTTATAATTTTATGAGCTTTCACTCCCGTGGAAATTTCTGGATAAAAAGTACCCTATGTATGTGCTATTCTAGGTAATTTTCTACCCGTATAACTA
The DNA here is from genome assembly GCA_018467065.1 of Ephestia elutella. Classification (NCBI taxonomy): domain Eukaryota; kingdom Metazoa; phylum Arthropoda; class Insecta; order Lepidoptera; family Pyralidae; genus Ephestia; species Ephestia elutella. Next base: position 7,537,786 of record CM031591.1, on the reverse strand, counting down.
ATTTCATCGAAATCCATCCAGTAGATTTGCGTGATTGAGTAACAAACATCCTCACGTAATATTCACAAAATCACACCCAAACTTTCGCATTTATAGTAGGACTAGCTGCGCTCCGTGGCTTCGCTCCCGTAAGAATTTCGAGATAAAAACTACCCTATGTGCTATTCCCGGTAATTTTCTACCCGTATAACTAATTTCACCGAAATCCATCTAGTAGATTTTGCGTGATTGAGTAACAAACATCCTCACAAATCACATCCAAACTTTCGCATTAATAGTAGGATTTGTCCCAGCTTTTTTTCAAAGATGGTTTTGCTCTTGACCACAATCTTGCCTGAGGACAGAGATGAGGTCTACGATGTAGCGAGCTTACCCAGAAGCAGCCTATAGTGTACCTCATACGGCTATGTTGCGCGCCCCGCCTCCGCACGCAATGTACATCACAACCAACTCACTGATGTTCCACCGTATACATTAACTAACCTTCACACACACATAATAGATAGAAATTTGTCACTCAGCAGCAGTCCGCACACCTCGACGTATCCGAGCATACTGCCGGTGCAACGGCCCATTTTATATGAAAGTAGTGGGGAGGCTGACATAACGTCACTTTGACGTAACGTCACTTTGACATGAACACTACACTCTGGTTTTGAAGAGAGTCAGGTTGCATGTGCTCGAAAACAAGCAGCTTAAGTGCTTATTGAAATATTCAAAATAAGTTCTAAAATTAAAAAAACATAAATAATAAAATATAATAATAAAGTTAATAGTTCAGGTATTAACGGGTAAAAATTCAAAAGATTTTGTAGTAATTAACTAGATTGTTCCAGTAAAATATTTTACATTTTCTTTAGATAGTGATAGTGAACTTAAATATAACTTCCTAGTCAAATTCTTGAAACGTAATTTTTAAATCGTCTAATTTAGTTAAACCTTAAAATTTGCACAAATCCAAATCAAGAACGTATTTTATCTGAAACAGTTTCAAAACTGAAAATGTAACCTAACCAAATTGAGGATTACGACGAGCTGAACTTTAATTTATCGCGTTAAGTGCCTTAAATCTGCGGTATCGAATAAATTGGAAATTTATTATTTGGAATCTGTTAAATAATTTACACATTGTTTAACTCTTTTAACCACATTGCGTTTGAAATGGTATCGCAATCGGACATATTGTTGGATATTAAGTGCTGAATTTATGATCAGTTTTTAATGGATTGGTATAATTTTCATTGAAATGTTAATAGTATATTTTATCTGTTGTTCAAAGGTCAAAAGGATAATGGTATTTTTTAGTATTGAAACGAAGGTCACGCTAAGCTGAATCACTATTTGGCTTAGCCTTTAGTCTTTTTTATTTATATTTATAGTCTTTCAACCTTCGAGCAACAAGGACATCCGCGCGCGGCCCGGAAGGAGTCCGTGTTGCTCTATGCTTTCAACTCTCGTCTATGTCTTGTCTATGCGTGATAGTCACAGAATTCTGAAATATATATAGTGGGCATAGGCACTTGATTGTAACGCAGCTAGTGTGACTTCAAGACCTAACCTGTCATTGCATTTGTATGGACATAATGTTAATTTTTATTTGCGTGAAATGTCAAGTGTCAATTTTTGTTTTCAATTTTTCCAATACTGAAAGACTGTAAATGCCCAAAAAAACATCAAATTTCTTCATGTGTTGATATGTACTAGCTTTTGCACGCAGCTTCGCCCCGGGAACAGTGCTTTTTCCCGGCATGAAAGGTACCATGTCCTTTTTAGTACTCCTAACTATGTGTATGCGAAATTTCAGGAAGATTGGTTCAGTAGATAAAGCGTGAAGAGGTAAAAACAAATAAACAAACTCACTTTCGCATTTATAATATTAGTTGGGATCTGTATGGTAATTATCACTTTGCAAAATCAGTATTGTAGTGTTCATGTCAAAGTGACGTTACGTCAAAGTGACGTTATGTCAGCCTCCCCACTACCAAAAATTACGCATCCGAGTTATCCACATTAGGGATAATCGCAGGGGTCAACCCGTCCGCAGTGCAATGGACAGGCCTCGCCCTGGGGGAACCGTCTTCGTGATCACGGTGTCTCCTATGCCAGGTAAGTATACTAAAAGTTAAAGTAAGTTGTCTACTAAATGCAGCAGTGGAGTTTGTTGCGCTGCCGCCGCGCCGCCGCCTCTTCTCCACTTACGCTTTGGAGGCGTTTAACGTTAGCTTTAAGTAATTTTATGACGTCAACTAACTAAAAAACAAGTATACGACGATTTAAAAGTGCTATTTTAGCCCATTTAAATTAGATACATTTAAATTACATTTCATTTCACTTACCTACGACGTCTAACCGTAGGAATATGCTTGTGGGCGGATGTGACGACACCTGACACTCGTAGACCCCAGCGTCTCGTTTCTGGACGAATCTCACTTTTAGGGTCCAGTCCTAGAACAAAATAATATTTTTATTATACATATTTTTTAAAGTCCTGACCTGACTGGATTGTGTATTATTGATGTGTATATTATTGTTGGTATTGATACGACACGACGACGCACGGTGGACCCTATACTATGGACAGCCCGGTCAAAATTATTTAGGTGCATTTTTCGACTGAAACTAATTTGTAGACGTGTGTTATGGCAGAATAACTTCATTACTTCGAATAATTTCATGTTAAAGGCCATGAAATTATAAATATTTCCCTACAAATAACATAAACTAAAAAAAAAAACAATGTAGGTATACTTTATTGCATTATAAATCAAGTAAAAAGTTGTCTACTCGGGTAAATAAAATCATATCTAGAACCTCAGTTGGAAGTGCTATTATTAACTTCGCTTCCGTCAACATAGAGCGGATTGAGGAGGTACTATCTTTTCTTCAAATGCTGTTTCTGTGGCTTTCGGTGGTATGATATTTTTACTTCCTATGATTTGCTAAGATGGCCTTCACTGCGAAGTTTCGCTTCAGTAGAAAAAAGCAGTTCGTCCACAGAAGTAGAAGCACATAAATTTTCAGTCTTCCTACGTTTACGGCGTTCACTAGACAGAACGAAATCCAGAAAAACCTTCACCGGCCTACACGCCTTTGATTTACAAACGTAGATGTCGTGCCTCAGTTGTGTCTCAAAAGCCAAAGAAATCATAATAAAACATAGAAGTCTTACAGAGATTTTGTCACTTTATTTCAATTTCTTTGGCTCATGAGACACAATTGAGACGAGACATCTACATTTGTAATTAGTAGAATCGGCCTCCTGGATTGACGATTCTGTTAGCACATTTTTTTTAAAATGCACTGTCCATCTAACCATGACGAATTAATATTTAAAAAAATATTTTTGTCCCTGTTCGACGACAACCACTTATTTTTAATAAATAAAAAAAATAACAACGTTTTTTTAAGTTCAGTTAGGTCTGTAGAAGTGCAGTTGGTTTTGGCAATTAGCATCTTTTCTAATTTTGAAAACATTGTGTCTAATTTTTTGTATTTGAGTGAAAATCATCTTTCACACAAATCTCTCTTCCTTATTGTGTAGAGTATTACACCTAAGAAAGAATAAATAAAAAAAACTATAAAATCAGCTACAGTATAGTCAAAACTCAACACTTCACACAAGTTATAACATTGGGGATGGGGATTTTTGTCCGCACGATTCAACTCAAATCTGTATTCTACATTATTCTAGGATTCACCTAAAATCAATAATTAAGAGGACAAAATCCCCTAATTTGAAAAAAATAATAAAAACAAAATTGCATTTTCGAAAGTGACTTATAGTTGTATTCTATTTTTTTTCCATGTAATTAATAATCTCAAAATGTTACATTTATACGTTTTAAATACTACATACCTTCATCATTACTCATGATTATTTTTATTAACTTCACGCTCTTACTTTAAGAAATACAAGTATTCAAAGTATGAACAAAACTTTGATTTGCGCAACGAACAATAGCGAATTCACAAAATTGCCAATGTTTTGACATGTCGTACACACAATATTTGACGGCTAAGGGTACTTTACTATCGAAAACTAATGCACTATATCTTCAATTTATCAAATCAATAAGTAATAACCATCTACCTACATTTAAAAAAAAATGATTTATGACCGGCCGCTCCATACTACAGGATCCATAGTGCGACGCCTACCTTCTCAACTGAAAGAGAAGGCAGGCGTGTCGTATCAAGACCTTAAATCTTCTTAGCGTGTCGACTCGGCGGCGGGTCAAATTTGTGATGACAAAAATGACGCCACAGATACAGCATTATCTGTTGCGTCATACAAGTCATTAAGCGTACAGGTAGTAGGGCACGCTGGGCAAGACATTAAATGTGCCATCGTTTATGGAGAGGCACCACACAAACAGGCTGTCTCCGAGCTATATCCCCACCTGGATATAATTTCTTTGCTTCGGCCGACTTGTGTCCGAAGTCTGTATAGACTTCCATGTCGGCCAAGGTAGACCAGATCCAGGTGGGAGGTGCTCTGATAGCGGGTTGGGTGAACGTAGCCAGACAAGACATTAAATGTAAAGCCGAAAATAGAGAGGTGTGGCGTTTGCTCCACCGACAAGAGCACAGCTCTTAAATAAGAAGAAGAAAGAGAGAAAGATATTATCATGTCGCAGTTAATTGGTCAAATTAGCCGTTCAATTAACTGCCTAGCCACTACATTACATAACGGCATTCAACTATCGGCCTCGCGAGTAAGTTTCGTCGTCAAACAAAATAGCAGGATTTTAAATTTTTGCCCTGGTCAATATTTAGAGCTTTACATTATTTCTGTTTTTATTTTGATTATGATTATAATCAATCACAAGGTATAAAGCTAAATAAAACTAAAATTAAAACAAATAAAAACTCGACCGAGAAAAAATCTCTAATGATCATTAACCACTTGATCGCGTAAATATTTTTCGATGATCTGATTAAAATGACTCAAACCATTAAATACACGATAAAAAAAAACAATTTCCGCTGTAGAGAGTTTTTTCCTGTCCCATTAAAGTCGAGGAACTCCGAGTGGTCGCCACTTGACATAAAATTACTTGAATCAAAAAGCCATCTAGATGTGGAAATTTCTTTTGAGGTGTACGCTCGTTAAAAATAATTTTGTTTATTTCGTTCTTATATTTTTATACTTCTTCAGCACTTATTATACTTATACTAGCTGCGTCTTGAGGCTCTGTGTCTGTGAGAATCAATCAATATATGTATTTGTCATAAAATATCGTATCGTTGAGTTAGTATCCCATAACACAAGTCCCGAACTTACTTTGGGGCTAACTTAATTTGTGTGATTTGTCCGTATATATTTATATTTATTTATTATTATTCGATATACATGTTTTTTCTCTTCTGAAGAGAGGGTATAATACGCAACTAAGGTGGGCCGTAGCCAAGCGATAGAAGCAAGAAATTAAATTGAAAATCCAGCGGAAACACTGAAAGAAGATAGAAAATTTCTGGTGATGCGGCAAGTATTAAGAATGGTGGCTTTTTATATTATTGTAAAATTCTTCCGTTACTGACTGTTTGGCAGACAACGCACAGTAAAACTACTGGGCGTAGAAAGCTGAAATTTGTCATGTAGGTTCCTTACGGAGTGTAGGGGAGTACTAAGCGAGGATTTCCCGAAATTCCCACGGGAACAAAGTCCCAGGTCCGTGCTATAAAGTGAATGTTCGGAGACTTTTTTCTTTTTTTTTCTATATACATATAATAAAACAGTAAAAATATTTTGTCTGTACATTTAATATTTTTGCCTGAAATGGATAGAGAGAGACCTAAAAAGAACAATAGAAAGCAAAAAATTTTTTTTGGAATTTCTTGTCTGTCTGTCTGTCTGTCTGTATGTATGTACGCACAAAAACTACTGGACGGATTTGAATGAAACTTTTTTTGTTGTATAGCTATTAAGCCTGGGCAACATATAGGCTATAATTCATTTTGAAAACTGGAACACCTGATGAAGAGCCATAACGGAACAGCTAAACTATAAGTAATATGGAAATGGTGCCTTAACAAAAATCGTTCAACCTGATGAGCATTTTCTGCCGACGTATAAAAATTGAAGATCTGGAACATCTGATGAAAAGCTCCAAGAGACCAGCTACACTATAACATATATGGAAATGGCGCCTTAGCAAAAATCGTTCAACCTGATGAGCATTTTCTGCTGACGTATAAAAATTGAAGATCTGGAACATCTGATGAAAAGCTCCAAGAGAGATTTTTCATCTAAGCGAAACTCACGCGAAGCCGCGGCCGCGAAGCCGCGGGCGACAGCTAGTTTTTCTATATACACCTAATATGAATTGAACCTCCTTCTAAGGAATATGTTAGTAAAGTTAAACTTAGGTACTTATGGACGTTGAAAATTTGTGACAATCGACTTCACTAAATCTGCGTTTTGCGAGAAAGAGACAGTCTGTCATCACAACCCTTCTAGTCAGTAACTTTCTAAAAACACTGTTCATTATTGCCATAAAATTCGAACCCATGGATTTGATACATTTCAAGGAAGAAGTAAGGTTAAAATCTAGTACTATTAGGTACGAAGACGCTACGCAGGCAATTTTATATCATTGTGATTATACGGATACTCACGCATGTTTTTTAGCCGGAACCGCCCCTACTGAGTTTCAACTCCGACTCGCCTTGAAGTCCGTATGAAGTCGAAACTAGTCGGTGGTTCCGGCTAACAACACGTGTGAGTATCCGTTTTAATAATCACAATGACTATTTTTCACGTTAGTTTTAATAAAATTAACTTTAGGTATATCAGTCTATGGGAGAGGCCTTTGCCAAGCAGTGGACTTGAATGATTACTTGCCTCTGAATGTTGAAGGTGTATGGCCTGAAACCTCTGGTCCGAGCTGTATGTAGTCAGACCAACAGTCAACAAATGGTAGTCTTTTCTCCTTATCCAGGAAACCTGAAACAATGACAAACGATGTGGAGAAGAATAGGAAAGCGGACCCTGGGCACACACTTTGTGTGTATGCATCTTGGAATGTGGTCGAATTAGAGAGAGGTTAAGGAAATTAGCCATAAAAATCCTCATGCGCAAAATGTCTCTTTCGCTAAATGTCCCGTAGTTGTAAATGTATATTTCTCGTAATGTCTCTTTAGCAGAATGTCTCTTTCGCTAAATGTCGTAATATGGACTTCTGGGCACTTTACCTCAGGGCAACGACCTGTCGGGGCTGGCATTTTTGTAAATATAGGTACTTAATTTTAGTTTTATATTTTATTTTTTTATAATTAATTTGTAAATATGTTTTTAATACATCTCTTCTTAAAATAAATATTCTTATCTACTCTGAATAAAACTCGTAGATTTATGTTTACAAACCCCTTTTATAATACATGGATCATATTTCTACACTTTATACATGGAAACACAATAGATCACATAAACATTATGTAAAGCTACGCGCACAATACAACCATCACAACCCATCGCTGGTGGAGTCTACCACAGACTACTCAAGACTTAAGGGCTTCATACTGCATCTTGGCAGCTTGTTCTTCTTTCAAATCTTCAGTCAGCTAACACGGCCGTTCCTGACAGCTGAACGTCCTCGTCAGCTTGATCTCCATTAGGTGAAATTAGGTCCTTCTGAGTATGAGAGAAGATCAATATTAATCATCATCCATAGGCAAGGATCCAATAGTCCAATATTTATCATTCCATTGTCAAATTGGTCATTTCAGATCAAAAAGAAAACATTAAGAAACGTTATGACTGTAAATTGTTAAGCATCGACTTTTAACATTTGCAACTAAACTTATTTTATTTCAAAGGAAAAGCTCTAAATACTAATTCAGTTGTCAATTGGGACAAGACCAGAATATTGATCACACAACATACAAGGAACATAAAATCACATTAACATTCGGGAAAGAAAATTGCATTAGCATTCTGGAAAGTAAATCGTATTAGCATTCTGAAAAGTAAACAGCATTAACATTCCAGAAAGAAAATCTCATTAGCATGCTGAAAAGTAAATAACATTAACATCCCAGAAATAAAATCATTAGCATGCTGAAAAGGAAATATTATTAACATTCCACAAACAAAATAGTATTAGCATGCTGAAAAGGAAATAGCATTAACATTCTAGATCGAAAATCATATTAGCATGCTAAAAAGTAATTATCATTAACATTCCGAAAATAAAATCATTAGCATGCTAAAAAGGAAATAGCATGAACACTCCACAAACAAAATCGTATTAGTATGATGGAAAGTAAATAGCATTAACAATCTAGATAGAAAAACGTATTAGCATGCTGAAAAGGATAGATCATTAACATTCTAGATGAAAATCATATTAGCATACTGAAAAGTATAAAGCATTAACATTTCAGAAATAAAATCATATTAGCATGCTGAAAAGTAAATAACATTAACATCCTAGAAATAAAATCTTTAGCATGCTGAAAGGAAATGGCATTAACATTCCACAAACAAAATCGTATAGCATGCTGAAAAGTAAACAGTGTTAACATTTCAGAAATAAAATCGTATTAGCATGCTGAAAAGTAAATAACATTAACATCCCAGAAATAAAATCATTAGCATGCTGAAAAGGAAATATCATTAACATTCCACAAACAAAATAGTATTAGCATGCTGAAAAGGAAATAGCATTAACATTCTAGATCGAAAATCATATTAGCATGCTGAAAAGTAATTATCATTAACATTCCGAAAATAAAATCATTAGCATGCTAAAAAGGAAATAGCATGAACACTCCACAAACAAAATCGTATTAGTATGATGGAAAGTAAATAGCATTAACAATACATTAAGCTCTATGAACATAACAGAGGATATAGTATTAGGGAAATTGAAATCGTTGGATACTGCAAAAGGACCTGGACCTGACAACATACCAGCAATTTTCATTAAAACATGTGCTAAAGTTCTTTGTAAGCCTTTACATATCTTGTTTTGTAAATCAATTAAGTCTGGAACATTTCCTACACTTTGGAAAATTGCTCACATAGTTCCTGTACACAAATCAGGTGACAAATATAATTGTCAGAATTATAGGCCTATTAGCATACTCTCATGTTTTGCAAAAATTTTCGAAAGCATAGTCTACGATGCCCTATATAACCATGTCAAACCCTATTTGCATCCCGAACAACATGGGTTCATAGCCCACAAATCAACCGCCTCCAACCTACTAGAATATAAAAATTTTCTTTGCAACGCCTTCGCTAAGAGGTTGCAGGTCGACTCCATCTACACGGACTTCTCGAAAGCCTTTGATCGGGTGAATCATAGGGTGTTGAGCTGTAAATTGGCAAAGTATGGCGTTCATGGTAGCTTGTTGCGATGGTTTCAGTCCTACTTGAGTCGTAGAAGTCAACTTGTTGCAGTAAAAGGTCATCTCTCAGCTCCTATCACTGTTTCGTCTGGGGTGCCGCAGGGTAGTCATTTGGGTCCGCTGTTGTTTGTCATATTTATTAATGATCTAGTTGAGAGATTGTCATGTAATTGTCTGCTATATGCTGACGACCTCAAGATATTTAATGCTATTGAAGATTCATCTGATACCGTTAAGTTGCAGAATGACTTACAAGCACTTTCTGATTGGTGCGAAGAAAACCTTATGAAATTAAACACTGAGAAGTGTTTTGTGATAACCTTTACCAGAAAGTCTAACGTAAGCACTTTTAATTATTCTTTAGACGGTAACACACTGGCTCGTAAGTCAGTTGCCAAGGACCTTGGGGTTCTATTTGACAGTAAATTGACTTTTCACGCACATTATGATTACATAATTGAACGCTGTTCCCGCCTGCTTGGATTTATCTCTAGAATAACCAGGGATTTCAAGAATACCTCAAGCTTCATCCTTCTTTATAATGCTCTGGTCCGAAGCGTCCTTGAATATAATTCTGCGATTTGGTCCCCATATTACGCTGTTCACAGTAATCGAATTGAGGGTATTCAGAGAAGATGTCTGAAGATTCTTGCTTACAGGCGTGGAATGGGCCGTAAACTCTCATCTTACAAAGAGCGTTTGGACTATTTTGGCGTGACTTCTCTTAGCATTCGTCGTGACTGCATAAACCTCGTGCTGCTTTATAAAATAATTCATTGTCTGCTCGAATCTCCCTCACTTCTTTCCTCACTAAACTTTAATATACGTTTTAGGAGTCGTAACCGCAATTATAATGCTTTCAATTTACAGGTATACTCTAATAATACATCTTACTATAACCCTATTGTCAGAATGTGTCGCCAATACAATGACATCCTTGCCTCGAATAGAGATATTGATATTTACCATGACACATTACCCAAGTTTCGCCGGCAAATAATACTCCATCTCCAGAATACTGCCGCACCATAAAAATTGTTCATACTGTGTTAATTTATTGTATTATTACTATTATTATTTTTCTGGTTTGCTTATATTGCCTGCATTGATTATGCTTTGTATAACTTTTACTTTTTCATTGCATTGCATACCACTTTTAACGATCATTTAGGTACTTATTGTCATTTTCTCGAATTTATTTCCATCAACGACAACTGATCCATTGTTTAATCCTTCTAGGCATACATGTTTTGGATTGTAATCTAGCTCAACACTATTTAATATTATGTCTTGTTATTAACCTTGATTGTAATCTGTTTTGTGTGCTATTAAATAAAAAAAATAAAAAAAAAAAAAAAAAAAAAAGAAAAGGAAATACAACATCAGCATTGACGGAGATACGGATATCAACTGTCAACGACAATGTTGTATGACATTAACACAGACAGTTAATAAATAGCTGTAACATTAGCATTGACATTTTTATATGTCAACGGCAATGTTATGACATTAATAGAGGCAGTTAATAAATAGCTGAAAGGAAATAACATTAGCATTGACAATCCAATATGTCAACGGCAATGTTATGACAGACATTAATACAAGCGTTGAATAGCTGAAAGGAAATAACATAAGCATTGACGGAGATACGGATATCAACCGTCAACGACAAAGTTTGGCATTAAAACAGGCAGTTATTAAATAGCTGAAAGAAAATAACATTAGCATTGACAATTTTATATGTCAACGACAATGTTATGACAACATTAGAACAGAAAATCAAATAGTGCCACGATGTCAGGGCAGCGGCCACAAGGTCGAGGCCAATGACCACATTGTCGGGGTCAACAAATGCCACATTGTCGGGGCAATGGCTACGATGTCGGAGCCAATGGGTGCCACAGTGTCGGGGCAATGACCGCAGTGTCGGGGTCAACGGCCACATTGTCGGGGCCAACAGCTGCTTCCGCCCTTGTGTCTTCAGCAGCTGCGGGTGCCACATTGTCGGGGCAATGACCACATTGTCGGGGTCAACGGCCACACTGTCGGGGCCTAGAGCCACCTCCGCCCATGTGTCTTCAGCAGCTCTCTCAGGTCAGCCGGCCAACAGATCGATCTTACACAGGTACCTCAATATAGGGACCAATAAATGCTTGAGACTTTTCGTCTTCAGCAACTATGAATGCCACATTGTCGGGGCAACGACCACATTGTCGGGGTCAACGGCTACAGTGTCGGAGCCACGGCTACATTGTCGGAGCCAACAGGTGCCACAAGGTCGGGGCAATGACCACATTGTCGGGGTCAACGGCCACATTGTCGGGGCCACGGCCACATTGTCGGGGCCAATAGCTGCTTCTGCACCATGTGTTCAGCAGCTGCCTCTGGTCAGTTCATCTCATAGGAGCCAGCCCACCAATCGATCTTGTACCGATGATGTTATGCCGCGCGCATGACCTTGTAGGGGCCACGCCTTCCAGTGTACATCTTCTCAATGCTTAGGGAACCTTTACTGACCAAAACAAAACTGTCAACAGAAAAAGTACACAGTTAAGGTTAACAATACGTCATTATTGTCGACACAACAACGACAAATAGCTCGGGCGCTCTTTCTCTTCTTAAAAATCAGCGATACCTCTATCAGGAGGTACATTATCCAAATCTTTATCTAAATCTTAAAATGAAAACAGTTTCCTCATTGATCGACAATAACTCAAATCATTCATTTATTTTCATTGAGACATTGTGAAAGTGCTAAGCGACTGATTAGTTAAATTGCATTTCATAGAGAAATGATTCACACATTTTCTGATTTACTTTAATTTACAAGAAGTTTAGGATAGGAGCCTTTCTCGGATCATCCCCGGCGTACAAATACGCCTTGCATTGCAACGTACTCATAAAAGTAGCTTACCATCCCCAAAAACTGGAGAACTTACCGATATTCGTTAGTTTTGTAATTTCATGGAAGCCCCACGGCTTTCATGTTCTTACCACTCGGCCTTACTGACCTCTATCAGACCAAATATTGCTCAGTCAGTTACCAAAATCTAAAACTAGTCTAGCGATTAGTTGTAATCGCCGCATCAAGCTATACATTGTATAGCGCTAAGACGAACAAACAGGATTGCTGATAGTTGGTGCACTTTTGTTCTAATTAAACCGACAAAACCTCAGTTACACATTTCGATTGTAATTTTGCATTGGTAGATAACTATCGACAACATTACATACATATGTACTACTAAACATTACGTGGTAAATTTATTTCAATTACTAACACGCATCATGGCTATCAAATAATCACTGCCTTTAAGGTCTAAAACCCCAAAACTAAATCGCAGAACATAATTACATGAAACTTCATAAAATGATTTTTTAAATCATTATTCATATGTGTGTGAGAAACTATATCGAGACTTAAAATTGAACACAGTCATCTATTGACGACTTTAATCCAAAATTAATCCGCCAAAACAACAAAATTAAGTTTCACATCTGTCCGTGTCATGATCAATCGTTGATCACCCAATCTTTTAATCATATCTTAGTCTTATCATCACAATGTAAGAAATCTACCTCTGCACACTAAACAAATCACATTTAAACCTTCGTTTGAAATGTAATAATGTTTCGATCTTACTTGAATCAAAGAAGATAGTACACCAACAATCCTGTTCGTACCGTCACCGTACAAATCACGAAGTTCTTATCAATGACTTCGTCCATAGTCCTGTACCGACACACCACGGACGCTGATAGTAGTGGCGTGTAGCTTCCAATGCAACGCAAGGTTGTGATGGTGAATTTAAAATCAAACGCATTTTACGGATCCCGTCATGTGGTAATATCCAACCACAACTATTGCAAAACTTATTTGTATGCAACTATGCATACTACGCACAAATTGATTTTCATGATAAGTGAATTGACAATTCACTTATCTCAACTCACTATCCAACTTTTATAATTTTTTAAATAATTTTTTTTATTTCAAAACAAATAACATGAAAAGTGCGCTAAAACTCAAACTAATAAAAAACGTAGAAAAAATAAGAACATCGTTCAGCGTAAAACCAATTTTTAAAAAGCAATTGAACGCGAATCGCGATGCTCACGATATTTCAAATATTTAAGAAAAACAAAACACGTTCCATTTTCCAAGGAAAAATTGATCCGTGATTTGGCGCGGTTTTAATATGAATGATTCGAATCGCACTTCTGATCTTATCTACTCTGAATAAAACTCGTAGATTTATGTTTACAAACCCCTTTTATAATACATGGATCATATTTCTACACTTTATACATGGAAACACAATAGATCACATAAACATTATGTAAAGCTACGCGCACAATACAACCATCACAACCCATCGCTGGTGGAGTCTACCACAGACTACTCAAGACTGAAGGGGTTCATACTGCATCTTGGCAGCTTGTTCTTCTTTCAAATCTTCAGTCAGCTAACAATATACATACACATGGACTTAGAATAAAATTTCTATTTTCAAAGCAAAATCATCATTTATGACATTTATACATGATTTTGCTATGAAAACCAAAGTTTTCCTATCGCGACATTTTGCGAAAGAGACATTCTGCGAAAGTGACATTCTGCGAAAGAGACATTATGCGAAAGGACATTACGAGGAAGAGACATTTTACGATTAGGGGACATTTTGCGAAAGAGACATTTTGCGTATGATATGAGCCTTATAAAACTCCTCGTAAAGAACATCAAAATGATAAAGCGTTTGAAGTCAAGTTCGCAGCAATTAAAATTTAACATTGTCTAATTTGTTTATTTTCTCGGACCTTGGTAATTGCAAACCAGCTATTAGATTTTAAGCGCGCTCTTAATTGCATAATTTTCAGTGTAATTACAAAATATTAAAACCGTTTTATTATGAAACAAAATATTAGTATGTAATTAAGCAATTTACAATTTTGTTCCACTTGCGTAGACTTCATTATGTTTGCTGGATGGATAAGGATAAATAATATTTAAAGAGAAAATATTTAACTGCATTTCGTAGAATAAAATAAAAAATTAAAATAAATTAAATTAAATTTCTCTTAGAAATAAATTACTCGTACTTAGTTATATTCCACAGTAATATTCAGACGCCTTATGTACCTTATAAAATCGATTTAAATCAACATGGATTTTTTTAAATTTCATTGCAACAAATATTGTTTCATGATTTTTTGAATTCACTTTTTTGCATTATTCCACTTTTTACCAACGTATAACACAAGTTATAATAAGTTATGCTTCTGTATCCACTTATTCATTGCTATGACTACTATAATTAACTATATCTCCTTCGGAAATGGACCACTGTTTACTATGTAGCAATATCCGTAATGGCCAGATGCATAATGTGCAATATTGCCCACACAAGGTGTCATCTTAATATCTGTTCATGATAGCCAATACAAAATGTATGGGGCAATGTGTCGGTATCTACTGTTAGCACAGAATTTGAATTTACAATAGAAGTTTATAATATAACAGGTTAGTGGCAAAACCCCCCACGGATAAAATCCTTGGGGGAGGCCTTTGTCCAGCAGTGGACGTCTTTAGGCTGAGAGAGAGAGAGAGAGAGAGAGTGTTATTATAATACTATCTTGTGACCATTGTTTCCATGCTGGTCTGAGAGCGAAGAAAAAACATAGAATGTGCAAGGTGCTTCTCTTCCCGCGCAGATTTTAAAAGTCAATAGAGGGAAAGGGCTTTAAACTGGGTATTCCTCCACTCATGGGCGATGGGCTAGCAACCTGTCACTATACCTGAATCTCCTTCCATCAGAGAGCCCACTATTCAGCTAAGCGTGGCCTTCGAGTCTCACGACTCTTAGCTCTGTCTACCCCGTAAGGAATAAAGACGTGATTATATGTATGTATGTAGCTTGTGCCCGCAAACTTCGTCCGCGCGATATTTACCAAACCTAAGATATAAAAATTTTAGGTTCTACGCGACGCGCGACGTACCTATCAAGATGAAACTTGCACCAGATTTTAAGTTAGACCTTCGACAATACAACAGTGAAAACCGCATCAAATTCGGTCTAGTAGTTTTTGCGTGATGTGCGTACAAACATACAGACAGAAAGACAGACAAGAATTAAAAAAAAAAAGGTTTTGGCTTCTATAGCCCTAGTAGTTTTTTTCTTAAATATTTCCTATTTACCCGTACAGACACAGACCAGTTACAGATTCAGTATATGTACAGTTTCAAAGGCTCGTTATTTTGTCACCGCCAGTCATAGACTGGCGGTGACAAAAATAACGAGCGAACAAAATTCTAAGTTCAAAGCTGAGTTCTTGAACTCACACTCGCTTCGGGCCCGATTCTCACGTAGTTAAAAAAAGGGTTACGTATAAAAATTACAATCTCATGTCAACCAATCAAATGATAAATGGTGTCAAATTGATCTATTGGAACTACTAGAATTTGATGTGGTTCTAATTGTCCAATTCAAAAATAATCCTAATGCCATTCACACCGTTTGAATTTTCACTTGTTTTTAGTTAACGTCAGTTTTTTTAAACACGATAGATAGCAATTCTACTAACCATATTATTCCAAAATCTATGACCTTACACTCAACCACACATTAATTTCAAATGTTATGTATTATCACAATTAATGGGTTAGGATCTCACATCTGTGAAAATAAAACCGCCACTCGTGGAAAAGAAAATATTTACTTACAAAACCTAGTAATAAAATGTATGAACTCTCTTTTATGTAAGAAAACTCTGAATTGAGTGATAATTATCAGCGCTATCAGGATGTAAATGTTGCGAATTTTCGCATATTTTGCGATTTCATACGGCAAACAAATCCTATGGGGTACTTCCCGTTGACCTAAAATTTGGCAAAAAGCAAGGTCTTTTAATCAGTACAAGTACAGAAATAAATCTGAAAATGGTTAATACTGTGTAGTTGGAAGTCTAAAAAGTGTTACAAACCTATTTTTGCGCTCGATTCAGTATGAATCTTAGGGATCGTACTACAAAGTTTGTTTTTGAAACTAGTTGGTCTTATAGTTAGAGCTATAATGTGAGATGCTTTGCGTGTACGAAACCCTGGGTGCGCGAGTTTGACTCGCACTTGCCCGGTATTTTTTAAAAAAGAACCTAGAAAAAAGAAAAAAAAATCGCACAAAAAAAAACATTAGCAAACAAATTGATAAAAGCATCCAATCTTTATCATCATTCTACAGACGATTTAATTTGACACTAAAAAACCCTCCTCAATCTTCAATTTCGAAATCCCTCTAACAAAGAGAGCTACTTGTCTAAAGAGAACAGAATTCTTTAGTCGAAGAGAGTGTATCTTTAAATTAGCTTGATTGGCTTCGCCTTCAGTGGGTTTGTTGAATGTTTTATAGTAGGCATGTCTTCTACAAGAAGCTTAAAACCATACTCGATATTTTAATCTTTATTTACATACATAAAACATACATATAGAAAAAAATCCGTACAAAGTTGTATTTGTCCATATTTTCTGCGTACTTATTCTACTATTATTATAAATGTGAAAGTTTGGATGTGAGTTTGTGAGGAAGTTTTTCACTTAATTACGCAAAATCTACTGGACGGATTTTGATGAAATTTGGTACACCGGTAGGAAAATACCGGGAATAGCACATAGGGTACTTTTAATCCCGAAATTCCCACGGGAGCGAAGCCCTGAGGCGCTGCTAGTCCATAATAATTGTTATGTCACGGATCTCACAGTCAATAAATTTATTACTGTGATCAAGATTCCCGTACAAAGTTTTCTATAGAACTCGGATACTTTAGAACTAACATACATCGTACTCGCATACTTCGACGTTGGGTACTTTAGCACTAGAATACGTAGTACTAAGATACTTTAGAACTGACGTACATCGCATTTGCATACTTTAGAACTAACGTGCATAGATGTTTTGTACTTAGACATTCCGTGGCGGAGTCAGTTTATACCTCGTACGTATTTGTTCATTATAATTTTAATATTTCACCGATCTCACTGTTAATAAATATTACTATGATACATTATAAAACCACATAACTATGTATAAAGATAAATTATTTCGATGTCTAAGGAACAGACACGATATAGCCAAGTCGACTTAAACTCAATTCTTACACTCAAAAAAATATTTAACCTAACTACTTTGGCTATTTGAGGAATAATCAAAATTTGACAAGCTACTACTAAAGTTACTTGATTTACCAAACAGTTAACTTGAAGTGATTTGTCTATGAGCCAACTGGGTTTCGTTACATATTGCAAAAAGTCACTTTTTATGCTAAAAGTTGACGAAAGTTTGGTTGTGTATAAAAGTTTTATTTTTACAATGGCTTAGAATCCAGGGTATCGAACATAAAACACAAAATCAACTGTATAGTTTATGAGCGGAAAAGGAAAATCTTGAGACGTAAGTATCTTTCATCTATGAGCCTGGCTTATCCCAGATTTCTATCAAATAGTAGTCTCACTTTATAGACTCTTTCAAATATCTTAAAAATAGCTGCACATCTATACATATAATAAAACGGTTAAAATATTTTGTCTGTACATTTAGTATTTTTGACTGAAATGGATAGAGGGACACTTAAAAAGAATAATAGAAAGAAAAAAATTTTTTTGGAATTTCTTGTCTGTCTGTCTGTCTGTATGTATGTATGATCAAGCTAATCTCCGAAAGTACAGAACCGATTTGAATGAAACTGTTTTTGTTGTGTAGATATTAAGCATATAGGCAACATTTAGGCTATACCTAATTGATTTTGAAAACTGGAACACCTGATGAAGAACCAAAACAGAACAGTTAAACTATAAGAAATACGAAAATGGTGCCTTAACAAAAGTCGTTCAACCTGATGAGCATTTTCTGCTGACGTATAAAAATTGAAGATCTGGAACATCTGATGAAGAACTGCAAGAGACCAGCTACACCATAACATATATGGAAATGGCGCCTTAGTAAAAGTCGTTCAACCTGATGAGCATTTTCTGCTGACGTATAAAAATTGAAGATATGGAACATGTGATAAAAAGGTCCAAGAGACCAGCTACACTATAACATATATGGAAATGGCGCCTTAGCAAAACTTGATTAATCTGATGAACATTTTCTGTAGACGTATAAAAATCGAAAATCCGAAACATTTGAAACAGTTTGGATCACAAAAAGATTTTTCACCTAAGCGAAACTTACGCGGGCGAAGCCGCGGGCGATAGCTAGTTTACTATATTACTATGTAAGATATTGTCTTTATGTAGCTTGAAGAATCTGATACTATACTATAATAATGGAATTATACGATCGATTCGATTACACAAACGCTATTCTCCTATTCGTGATTCTACACATTATGGGTTCATCGCAACTGTAGTTTACTATATGTCAAAAAAGTTGTTCTCGAAATATATTAGAAATTCAGTGACCCCTAAAATTACTACTTATACTTAATTATATTACTATTTATTTTCCAACATCATCTACAGTGGCTATAAGCTTCTTGATTTTATCTTTTGTTAGATTCCACTTTGTCAGGTTTCTTTTCTTGGGTAATCACTTTGGACGTCGACAGGCAAGCATTCGTTTCATTGTGTCTTACATCAATTTAGTTGGTTGTTGGTTCACGCTTTAGACTTTAGATAAAGTTTGTACTTTTTCATTCTGTTTATAGAGTTTCTACCATACTAGTTGCTTATTATCAACACTGGATTAGCTAGTAGTTTGTAGCTTTGAGAATAATAATATTTAATAATTAAAAATTTTAATGAAAAAGCGGCTGCGAGATTCTTTTTTTTTATAGAATAGTAGGCAAACGAACATGCGGGTTGCCTGATGATAAGCAAACACCGCAGTCCATAGACACCAACGACCCAAGAAGACCTTCTTGACTGACGCGTTGTTCTGATATTGAAATTAAAAAAAAAATAATTTGACAATTCCATTTGTGTACTGTAATGAAGGAGGTCTGTCAATAGTATTAGACCTCTTTCAGTGCATTCCATAAAGAGTAATAAATTAAAAAGAAGAGTATTGAATGTTCGGTATATGTGACACAGTCGTGTTGGATCTGAGCTACACGCAGGATCTTGTAGTGTTTGCTTATGCAATAAAAATAGTATCAGTTACGAGTTGTTTAATTCAAAGTATTCAGGTAGCAGGAAGACTGCTACAAAAAGGCGCCGGGTAACAAATGCCCACCAAGAGTCGACGCCCCTAGGAAGTGTATGTATGAGAAAAAAAGCAACGGAAGAATAAGGGTATGAGATTGATGTAATTTTACACTGCAAGTTCGCGAGTGCTATTTTGAGTTTCCGAGAACGTGTAAGACAAACAGACAAGCAGTCAAAATGGAGTCACAATGTAATTCGATAAAAATTGTGTGTGAATCTTTTCGACGGTATTAAACAGGATTCCCAGGACTTTTTAAAACAATTTAAAAGGCTTGCAATTTTTAAAAAATTATCCCAACCGGAGCAGGTCGCCATTTTTTCATCGTATTTAAAGGGGGCGGCCCTTTCGTTTTATAAGTCGATTGAAGACTCGGTAAAAGAATTTAGTGATTTGGAACAGAAATTTCTAGAAGAATTTCCTCCCGTAATAAATTATGAAGAGAAATTTTACTACGCCAAGCAGGAAAGTGACGAAAATATTTTGGAATATTTTTATAGGCTGCAGGAATTAGCTGCAAAGGCTAAAATAGTGGATGAAGAAAAATATATCACGCAATTTTTAAAATCGACACAACCTTTTTATAAGCATAAATTAGCAACGTCCATTTTCGAAAGCAAGAAAAGTTTAAAGAAATTGATTATACAGTTGCAATCAATTTACGATAAAACGGAGGTGTTACCTACGCATATTCCCAGGGGAATTGAGCATATACCAAGGGGGATGAGAGAAGATTCGGCAGGAGATTCACCAGTATACAGAACTCCACAGAATGAAAGGAATAATCGATCGCCGTTTCGGGTTAGGTTCGGAACCACACCGCCGATCAGATCACATAGTCCGCCTATGAGATCGCAACAAAATCAAACGTCGACGCCGAGAAGGGAGTACTTTTTGAGATCATCCGCTCGACCTTCGGCTTCTCAAGATGTGCGGAATCAGAGAAACTGGAGAAATGAGTGTAACAGCGTGCAACAGCATATGGAAGAGGTGGAAGACGTTGCAAAAATTAATTCGGAATTGAATAATATTGAACTTTGTAATAATGTAGTTAGTAATAGAGTTCCACTTATTTTACTACAGTTTTTTAATGTAAACGTTCCCACCCTAATTGATTCAGGCGCTAGCGTGAGTTGTTTGGAATATTCCTTAGCCAAATCTTTAGCAATAGAATTTGTGCCTTTTATTTATTTGTTACGGACCGTCAATGGAGGGAGCATGCCCACGGAGGGTGTAGCATCGTGTATAGTTAAGGTTAAGGGTATCGAAATACCTATGAAATTTTATATTGTAAGGAGTTTAGCATGTCGTGTTATAGTGGGGCAAGATATTTTGCGAGAATATGGGGCTGTTATAGATTTTGGGAAAAATAGGGTTAGTTTCAATGGGATTGAAGTAGAATTTTGTTCTCAAGTGGAAATCGAGGAATTAAAAAAAAATTATAAAGAGGCGGCGGTCACCCAAAATAGTTGTTTGATTTCGAATGATGCGTCATTGTTTATTTCTAGAAAAGATTTGACATCGAATTCGGATGATGTTCCATTGTTTTTAGGTGATGAAACAAATGAAAGTGGATGTGGTTCGAAACAAATTCATTTGTCTCGACAGGATTACGTGTATTTTTCAGCTTTGAGTGACGTCTGCGAATTTGGAAATAATAACAAGGATGGTTTTAGAATCGGGGAAAACTTACCATCATCGGGTAAGGAGAATTTGTTAAATGGTTTGAACCGGAATAAGGATCAATTTTCTTTTGATGATAAACAGATCAAAGAGAATGTGGTAGTGGATTTTTTGAACAGAAATCCTATATTAGAAGAGAATAAAGAAGAGAATAAGGAAACTAAGGAGGAGAGACTAGAAGTATTTGCAATAGATGCGATTTCAATTCAAGAAAAACAGCAGGAGGGTGAGTTTTGTTCGATAATAATCTTAGAAATACAATCAGAGAGATCAGCTCATGGATTTCTGTTGCGCAACAATATTTTATTTAAACGAGTATTAAGGAAGGGAAAGGTTTCGGAAGTGCTCGTTCTTCCGAAAAGCTTATTCAATCAGGCGATGGAGATTTTACATGACGACCCGTGGTCAGGAGTACATTTTGGATGGGTCAAAACGCTTGGAAAGTTTTTGTCTCGATATTTTATGCCGAAGGCGGAGAAGGGTGTTCGAGATTATGTTCGAACATGTATTCCGTGTCAAGAAAGAAAGAGTGTCATATCTATTGCTCCTTTGGTGCCTATTTCTGTAAGACATATTATGGAAAGAGTGGGAATTGATATCTTGGGTCCATTACATATGTCTTCAAAGGGCAATAAGTTTATAATAGTAGCGTTAGAATATGTTTCCAAATATGCAGTGTGCAAAGCAGTCCCGAAGGTTACATCCGATGTAATTGTTGAGTTTTTAATCCAAGAAATCTTTTGCAGATTCGGAGGTGTCAAGGAAATATTAACCGATAGAGGTACGGTGTTTACAGCACATCAGGTGAAAGAAACTATTCAATTATTTGGCGCAAGAGCGGTAACTACGTCTGCTTTTCACCCGCAAACTGATGGTTTGGTTGAGAAGTTCAATTCTACGTTATTGGCTGCTTTATCTAAGTGTATAGAGCGTGAGCAGAATATATGGTGTAACCTGTTACCATTGGTGGTGTATGCGTACAATACGAGTATACAAGCATCCACGGGCATTGTGCCGTATACCTTATTGTATGGAAGGGATCCACAGTTGGCTTTGGATATGGAGCTTGGAATAAATGTCGCTAATAATTCTAATTTTTTAGAAGAAAAGCTGTCGATGGTGCGAGAGTTGACGTCGTGTGCGGTCAACAATATAAAGAAAGCTCAAAGACGTCAGAAGAGGTACTATGATAGAAAAATCAAGCTGCAATCGTTTCAGCCGGGGGATTTGGTGTTGGTGTATACTCCAAGGAGAGTTTCTGGTAAAACTTTCAAATTATGTAGATTATATAGGGGTCCTTTCGAGATAGTAAGTCGAAGGGGTGACACGAATTATAAGATAAAGAAGTTAAGGCGATATTGTACATGTAAACAGATTAAAGCCCTTCCATCGTCGATCTGTCGCTTTTCCGATGTAGATTCAAGTTGGTAAGACGATAGTGTCTTGCATCAATTAGGAGAACGTACTAAAGTTGTATATTTTTGTTAATTTATTTGTGTTTCCTTTTTATGTGTATATTACTGTTTCAGAAGGATTGGGTATTTGTGTTATAACTATGTGTATTATAACTTTATGTTTTTTCATGTATGGGGCGAGAGCCATGCAGACAGTGAAGATTTATAAATAAATAAAAAATTTGCTTAGTTTAAAAACGATTGTAGGACTTCTTCAGGACATGAAGAAGAATTTCAACATAATACATCGTGTTAGGCTTTAAGGTATTAGGTAGAAAGGTTTAGCTCCCCGTAAAAATAAATGTTTGTTCCTGTGGTAGGTAGGCCTTGGGATTTAATAGGAGTTAGTGGGGAATCTTCACATCGTGTTAACTAGGGATCGAGAAATGTATGTAGAAATAATAGAGTTGTTGAAAAGATACCTGGCACATCATGCCTACAGGTATGAAATCTTTGCTGGATTTCTCAACATACTTTGTTCTTTTTTTGTGTATTATCTCTAATGTTGGGTTTTAAGGAGGTAGATGTTATTTCGGAGAATAGTTTCATTTGGGTATTTTGTGTAGTTGAGATATGGATTTTAGGGATGCTGTTGGAAAAGGTATCTTGGGGGTCATAAATCCCTATATGATATGAGGTTTTTGTTGGGCCTCTCCAAGAGTATTTCTGGGATATATATCAAAATAAATTGTTAAGTTAAGTTTGTTGATTCAGAGTTGAATCAGACAGTTTGGAAAGTGGCCTTGGGGTGATGATTTTTGGGACAGTTTTTTTATCACTCGAGCACGAGGGATGAGATTTCCCTCTTGCTGGTTTCTCTCTGTTACCTGGGTCATTCTCCGAACTTATTAGATGTTAAGTAGGGATCCTGTCCATAGGTAGGCTAGGGTTTTGTTTTGTATAACTGCCGTAGGGAAAAAATAAGTTTCTCCCTTAAGAAAGAAGCTTATTTTTTTGATGAGGAGGGGGATGAATGTAATGAAGGAGGTCTGTCAATAGTATTAGACCTCTTTCAGTGCATTCCATAAAGAGTAATAAATTAAAAAGAAGAGTATTGAATGTTCGGTATATGTGACACAGTCGTGTTGGATCTGAGCTACACGCAGGATCTTGTAGTGTTTGCTTATGCAATAAAATATAGTATCAGTTACGAGTTGTTTAATTCAAAGTATTCAGGTAGCAGGAAGACTGCTACAGTACCTATACCTATAATGACCAGCATTTAAATGAAATTTTTAATCTATTGTATTTTTATCAAAAAAATTCTTCAGATATAGAACCACAGACAAATGATATTAATATACACTGAAATATTTTAGCTGAAATTAACCAAATTAACCGCATATAGTAGAAAACGCGAACACGAGTACAAGCCATAATAATTTAATATAATATGATCGTAAAAATGTACCTTCGCTACTCGTAATAAAGGCACAGGTAAGCTAGATAACTATGATGTAAATTAAAATAAAGATGCTGCATTTACGGTAATAAACACAAGTTTAAGATAGAACGTATAAAACTCTTGTATTGTTTTGTTGGTCTGTCTATTGTCACAATGCTCTATTTAAATACGAGTTATAAAATTCGTTTTCAGTTGCGTTCAGTTCATATTTTTGTTTATACTTTGATTAAATTCCGCTAATATAAAAATTAACAAAGGAAAACTACATTTTGAGCCGATTTTGGTATTATGAACTTCGTGACTGTTGTTGTAACTGTTATCATAGTTAGCCGCGTGATTTTTCATGTCTTCAAGTAACAATGGGCATTTACAAGTTTTATAATTGAAGTTCTACAGTAGTTTAAGTTTGCAGGATTCGTAAAACTAAAGTTAAAACGTGTTAAGCCAGCCCGTGTAGTAATAAAACAGTAAGCCGTCATAGGACGCCCAGCAGATGTAAAACAAATAGGTAATGCATTGTGGCATTTCCATTCAAGTCGATTTTACCGCCAAGCCATGTTTAACAACAAAAATGACAAAGTATCAAAAAACTGGTACAATTAAACACAGTTTAAGCTTCTCGGTTTCTGTTTCCACTCGTGCAAGTGAACGCCTCATCTACTCTTTTGTTTACGTCTCTGGCACTACCTCCTAATTAATTGTAATTATGCGTGTGAATTACTTAATTACCGCTGAATGTGCTGTTAAACATGCATTTTGTTGGGTAAAGCAAGTAATTTGTAATACAAAGGTCCTGGTAAATGAGCTCTTAAATAAACATCTACTGCAAAATGATACGCTGAGTACTTGCAATGTTTATCTAAAATTTCCTTAGTTAGTAAACTTAGTAATTATCTACGTTTTTTATTTAATCAAGCCAAATCTACTGGACGGATTTTGATGAAACTTGGTACACTGATAGAAAAATATCAGGAATAGTATAAAAAGTATTTTTTATCGCGAAATTCCAACGGAAGCAAAGCTCCAGGGCGTAGATAGTTTTTTTGCCTTGGCCTCTGCTGACTTGGCGATTGCCATGACACAACAACCGTAGCTTTTGCCCGCGGCTTCGCCATCGTCAATTTCCCGCGGGAACAGTGCTACTTCCCGGGATGAAAAGTTACCTATGTCCTTCTCAGTACTTCTAACCACGTGTATATGAAAATTTAGGAAGATTGGTTCAGTAGATAAAGCGTGAAGAAGTAACAAACTCACTTTCGCATTTATAATATTGGTTGGGATTGGGACTAGAACCTATCAGCTAGTCCGTAGGTTTACACGATGTTTTACATTATACAGATACAGTATCACGTTTTTGTCCTTTACGGGGTAGACAGAGCCAACAGTCGTGAGACTCGAAGGCCACGCTTAGGTGTATAGTGGGCTTATGGTGGAATGAAGACTCAGATAATTTAATGATAGGTTGGTAATGGTGACCCATCGCCTGTGACAAAAAAATCCCCACTTTACCTTTCCCAATTTATTTTTACAATAGTTTTATTTTTACAATTTTCGCATGAAAACAAGAAGAAGGCGATGTTCTTTTTCACAAGAATCAGCAGAACCAGATAGAAATCGATGAAATCTAGTCCAATTAGACTAGACCTAGATGTTTTGATTTCCAACTTATATTTCGGCTGGTGTAAGATTGGATCGGCCTACAAATTAATGAGAATATGTAGGATTGATACCTAGGACCTTTAGACCATAAGCCAATGGCACAGGGCGGGCGTTTTATAGAAACTACTACTACTACTAATGAAACTGTATATCCGTGAACACATCAGTTACACGTCAATGTGTGCGTTTTTATAGTCATAGCGTCCTAATACACACAAGAACGGGGGAGAAGTGCGGGGGGGTGCAGGGGTTGCCATATTGCGGGAGGGGCAGGGAGTTTCCTTTCTGTACGTAATACTTATATTAATTCTGTGCCAATGGTTAAACTACTCCACCGCTACACATAACCGTTATTAAATACTTAAACAAAATTTTAGTGTGTAAACACTAACAATTTCGGTAATAGCAGTTCCAATTTAGTTGCCATAATTAGGTTGAACGCTGTTACGCCATTAGTTTATCCATTAAAACTGAAAATACTAAACTATTTTGTTTAGAACTCCCAAAACTATTTTACCCTAGCTGAACTCGTATGTTTTCTACATGTTTTGCTAAACTTCAAGTCTGATTTTGTAATGTTTTAGGAAAATACAAAACTTTGCTCCAACTTGGCTTTGTTTTTACAGATTAAAGTTTGATTTTTTAACCTTTTACGGATTTTACAGACAAAAATAAAAAAAATAAAAATATATATTTTTTTTAATAAATAACAGACAAACCGCATCTAAATTGGCAAAATTGTTTAAGAGAAACATAAAACATATTTATTGCACATAGACTTCATTAATATTAGCTATTTGAATATTAATTTTTATTTTATTTTATTTTATTAATTTAGTACACATGACAAATTGCAGTCATAAAAAAAATATATAAAAAGTTCATGGTTATGTGCTAAACTACAACTTAAAAAATAGTGTACATGTACATATTTACTAAAGGTTATTAAACCTGGGTAAATAAATGTAAATAATATCTAAAGTACCTAAATGCACGTAATATTAGCATTTAATAAATTGAAAAGAAAATAAGCAAGCAGTAATGTTGTTCTGAACATGTTAATAAAGCCAAAATATGGAGTCTTTTGCGTGAAAATTCAAAGACTGGGTCAGAGTAAGGATCAAATCCTTAATAGCCAAGATTTTGCCTAACGGGCGACCATTCAAAGGGAAAAGTAGGCTATTTTTGCCGCCATCTTGTTGATAGGCCGGCATTTCGGTGAAATGAACTTTGCCAAGTGAAATGTGACTTATATTAGACTAGCTTTACCCGCGGCTTCGCCCGCGTGAATTTCCCACGGGAACAGTGCTTTTTCTCGGGATGAAAGGTACCCTATGTCCTTCCCAGTACCTACATCTCACTATGTGTATGCGAAATTTCAGGAAGATTGGTTCAGTAGATAAAGCGTGAAGAGGTAACAAACAAACTAATAAATAAACAAACTATTAATATTAGTTAGGTTTTTGTTGAACATGCTTCCTCACTTTCTTCGTAAACTTGGGTGAAGACAACATGGCCTTTGGGATATATTTCGTTCGAGAAATCTTAACCCTTTCAGGCAATATGTATGTTCAAAAATTATACGCGTTGAATCTTATCAATATTTGATAGCAATATAGCTATCACTGCCTCACAAAGGCTTAACACGATTTGTGGAAAAATATTTTTAGACAGAAATTCCTTTACGTGGTATTTTAATTTACGTGTTCCAAATTTCATAGAAATCTGTCAAGTAAATTTTATGTTATTCCGTTATTATGTATGTCGGTTCGACGAATATGTCAATACGGTTAAAGCTAAATGTCAAAATACCGATAAAACATACGATAGATGCATGAATGTCTAATTAATATTATAAATGCGAAAGTGAGCTTGTTTGTTTGTTACCTCTTCACGCTTTATCTACTGAACCAATCTTCCAGAAATTTTCTCAATTTTCTAAATTTCTTCAAATTTTTTCAATCTTTCATACACATAGTTAGAAGTACTGAGAAAGACATAGGGTACCTTTCATCCCTGGAAAAAGCCCTGTTTCCGTGGCAAAAGCACGCGGACGAAGTCGCGGGCAAAAGCTAGTTCTCAATAAAAAACATTATGTTGGCAAAAATTCACTTGGTAACTTATTACGTACTTGTAGTGTAAAATAAAAATGGCAAGAAGAGCTATTAGCACTCCACTGATCAGGACCTCTGCCTGAATAATAAAAAAACCTATTTTAATGTGAGTTGGCACCGAAAACGATGTGTTTGGCCAATCAAACACAGTTTACGATAAGTGCACAAATAACTATTTTACTACTGTTGTGTTCATTTTTGACTGAATTCCAAAAAAGTGGTTCTCAATTGTGACATTGTCAGACAAAGATGAAAAATTCATACTTATTAGACATGTGTGATTTGACTAGGACCACTCAAGCCATCTACAACTCTCAGTTTTCAAATTCAAATAATTTGTTTGCATTAAATAGGGTTGTACAATGTTCACGTACAATTGTTTAAAGAGTGCAAGCCTATTTAGCCATTTTTGGTTTTATTACCTTTTTATTTACATAAGTTAGTATATTTTTAACCTACTTCCCAAAAAATGAGGAGGTTATATGTTTCGATGTATGTATTTTTTTTTTGTATGTTCGCCGATTTATCCGCCTATGGTCTATGGTGGACTGATTTCCGATTTTTTTTTTTTACACTTGGTTCCAGCTGAAAACTTGTAGCTTATGCCACAACATAAAGCTGAGCTGTAACCTTTTCGGCAGTGTTCTAATTGTAACCTTTACTTTTATACTAAAGATTAGTATAAGAATAATTGTAAGTGTTTTTTTTTTGTGCCAAATAAAGAATTTTCTTTCTTCTTTCTATCTTCACTCTCGAACTGGCTAATATAGCCATGACGATAGCTGCATATCGTTGTATATCTAAAGATAGGTATTCTTTGAACCTATGTTTTCCTATCTCAGCAATAAAAGCTTTTCGCTTCTGTATCATAGACCTAATACAGGACGTACCTAGCTCTATGTTCTGTACACACACATATTAGTATTTTGTTGGAATACTAAATACTTACTAATAGACGAAGGCATTGATACTTGTTAAACTACTGCATTTGCATCTGCAGGAAAATTTAAGAAATCCTCAATTTTACACGTTTCTATATAATTTAGCATGTGCTAAGTTCTGTTAAAATCATAGTTATATGTTTAATCCTCAATATCCTCAATTTTTCAAGCTTCTATATAACTTGACACATTTGTATAGTAATTCGTTCACTTATTTTGACTTTATTTTGCATCCACTGTATTATTTTTTCAGATAAAATCTTAAATTTTGCATAGTATTATGTTGCCAAGACAATGCGTTCGGATTAGCTTGACATAAAACAACAGGATCGACTCCGATTAATGAAACTAAACAGTCAATTAGGAAATTTTCTTTTAGAAAAATACATGAGGAAAAGATATTTACTATTACTAAGTCAATTCTAAGTCCATTCTCGTCCTTTTACAGAGAAAACTCGCAAAGTCAGTAGATTAGATAACTTAGTTTTACGTGGAGGTAATTCCGTAACCATGTTAGTATACTGGGTTAAGTCAAGGCGAGTACTATACAGGGTTTAAAAACAAATTCTATTATTTCATTAAGATGAAACCTAGTGTGAATTTGGACTAATGGAAATCGGAGCTCGGTAGCGTAGTGGTTCGCGCGCTCGGTCTACGATAGTGGCGGTTAAGCAGCTTTCGTAATGGTCTGCCATGGGATGGGTGACCAAAAATGTATTATCTCGAGCTCGACCGTGCTTTGAAAGACACGATAAGCTGTTGGTCCTGGCAGTATTGACGGTCGTTAAAACCCACTAATTTGTGTATCAGCATTGGTGAGTTATGGCTTATACCTCTTATCCATCTGTAAGAAATACCAGAGTATCAGCAGTGGGTGCATTAACACGTTCAGTGCTGTATTGGATTAAAAATGCCTGATGCGAAGTTACAGCAGCACGTCACGCACTGAACGTGTTAAAATGGCTTGCCTTCGTCTTCACTTTAGAGTATCGAATCAAGTTATCAGCTTTTTCAAAACAATCACAAATTAAAAATTACGTTAAATGTTAGTCATCCCATAAAGCTAGCTAGCCCCATTTTTAGATAAAAAGAGATATAGACAAAGCAATTAATGAGTTATAAACAATTCATGACACAAACTTGAGCAATGATGTTTTAAATTCCCCAAACTTCGGACGTCTCAATATTACTAATTTTGGAATTCCCGCGCTCGGATCCATTAGAAAACTGTTGACAGTTGTATTGTACCATGATGCCAGTTAATTCTAACTTCGAGTTCCCAATTTGGTAATCCCTTAATGGCAGGAACTTTGGATGGCATCTTCAAACTTGGTAATTAAATAAGAGACAAAAGTGTATCAGTTTCAAGCTCTTCAGATGTCATGATGGCAGTCAATTAATAATTAAATAAGTGGATTGCCGTTGCCTGCTCCACTTCACACACTAGCTTTAAATCATTGACTAGACTGCAGGTTTCCTCAAGATATTTCAAGTGGGCCGTCTATCGCTTTCAGTGAAGGTACCTCATAAGTTTGCATACATGAAAACTACCCTACGTAAGATTGGTATTCAAACTCATGTGGTTCGTGTAGGATTCGAAACACTAGACCACCATCGCTTCAGTCACCCAACGAGCTTGAGGGCGGAAAGGACCCGGGTTCAAATCCTATCTGTGCCATAAGAATAGATCAATCTGACTGTGTATGATAGTTTTCATAGACCACTACTTACGTCCGGTGAAGGAAGACATCGTAAGATTTATTAGTTCCATGATACAGCTGGCTGTTGTCGTAAAAGTCATGTCAGATGCCTGCAGGCGACTTGAATAAAATCTGACACCAATGTTTAGTAACACTTTCGATAAGAAAGAAAATTTTCATTTGCCCATTAAATGTGAGTTTCAAATTCTAAGAAGGAGAAAGTAAGATACTTACAATTCCATCTCCGATATTCCTTATGACACATGGCAGCAGTGCGGTGGAGCCGGTCTGTGACGTCACAACCGTATTGTTCTCCGTCCCGAAGTGTTTCTCTGGGGTATTGTTGTATAGGTCTTCTAGAGGAGGGAAAGAGACGGTGAGCTCATTCTGTTCCGCTTTCACTGTAGGCGACGGCGTGGTGAGCGGCGGTGGTGATGGCCCTGGAAAAGAAATTATAGCTTTACAAGAGAAATAGCAGCAACTCAAAAACTACTGAACGAACCATGAGAAAGGTTTGGGTTTATAATTTACTCGTCGAAAGTTAGTTTAAAATTTTATAAAAAACACACTTTTATTTGAACGTATTAAAGTTTTGTGTTCATGTTAGATAGAAATACCCTGGTGCTGCAACTAGGATTGTCTTCTTATGAAGGCACATCTCAACGGTTAGTAGCAACTCATAACATTGTTTGACAACCACTTGGTCTGACATTGCGAAATCAACTAAACTAAATGCTAAATGGAATCTGAAATATTGCATTACAGACATAGTAAAAAACTAGCTGGTGCCTGCGGCTTCGCTCGCGTTAATCCTTTCTTAGCGAATGCCTACGTCATGACATCTACCTGCATGCCAAATTCAGCCCGATCCGTCCAGTGGTTTGGGCTGTGCGTTGATAGATCACTATGTCAGTCAGTCAGTCACCCTTGAGTTATATAAATATAGATAATAGACCCGGCATAACAATCTATATACAAATAGTAGTTATGCGGCCGGTTTCCATGTTTTGTCACTATTATAAGTATGGGCAGGCCGCCATCTTTGTGCCAATTCCTTTGTCGGCGCCGGGTTTAGGTAAGTGCGATTGTTTGTTGGTATGTCATGATTATTTTTTCATTTGTATGAGATTAGAGAGGAATGCATTGGTGAGGAAGGCGGTACTCGAACACAAGCAGTTATAAAATGTTATAATTACATTGTTGTCTTTGTTAAATTTATGTTACAATCAAATAAACCTAGTAACTAGTTATAAAATATATTTATTTTGAAGTACAATGCCAATTATCCATATAATACTTAGCGATTTTTTTAGACAACCAATATTTTTAGGTGAATATCAGATTTTTCCTTTAGTTTGTAAAAGAATATAGCAAAGTTAATCCTATTATCTATGTTTAGCACTTGAACAAAATTATTTCATAATTCCATCTGATCCCCTGTTAAAAGCTAGCTTATATTTTTAATGAGGAGTATTTATTTGAACGTTATAAACAAGAAAAGAAAAAAAAATTCTATCATGAATATTAAAACGGCCCTTGTATTTTTGACGAATGTCGTTTCTAATATTTATTAAAATTTGGATAAGAAAAATGACAGAACCAATTTGCTTGAAAGGATTGAACTTTTGAAACAACGAATAATATTTTTGGGATAAACACTTATTGGGCAGTGACCCATTTACTTAGATAAATGTCCTAAGTTTTTACAAGCTTTTATGATTTATTTTATACAAGCATTGGCTTTGTTTGCCCATTTCACCTGCTTAGGAGTTGAATTTCCGTAATCCCTTAAAAGAATGCCTTTTTATATAATTTAAATATTCCTTTCAAATACTTGGTTGACGGGGAGAAAGCACTTTCTGGGTCGCCATTGTACGCCCCTCTTTTTGTTTCACATCTTTTGTATTTTTCTTATGTGTATGTACAATAAAAAGTTAACAAACAAACAAAGAACGTATTTGCAAAATTTCAAATTTCTACGTTCATCAGTTTCGTCTCTGCGTGGATAAACCTATCAGTCTCGGGGAATTGGGTAAAATGGTCCCAGCATAAGTGGACTGATCACCCGTCTGGTGCTCGCGCTGGCGTCCCCATATAGTAAATAATAAATAAATAATAATAACCTATCAGTCAGCATCAAAATATATACAGTTGTATATCGATGGCTTAGAGTGAAAACCTCGGATGTGATTTCTTTGGCAAAAGAAACATCCGAGGTTTTTACTCTAAGCCATCGATATACAGATATTCCATGGTCTATACGTTTCGTCATTACGTCATAATCATCATAGTAATATGTTTTAAGCGGTGCTGAAAGCACATTTATTTATATGTAAGCATGCGATTTTTTTTATTAACATTGTATTGTGTTTTTGTTTGTTTAACCAAATAAAAATAAAAAAAACATCTTCATTACAGCCGCAGGTAGTCCACCGTTGGGCATTTGCCACGGCCCATTATGTGGATGGATGTAACACAATATCGCATAGAAATATTGTATCATACATACATACATTTTATAGGTAGGCAGAGACTAGCGATTTCCACTTACTACGACCCTTACAGATCTCTCTTGCTTCCTCTACATTCATCACTCTATTCGTACATGCTCTCCGGTTATTATGCTCCTAATATCTTCCTTTTTAAGGAGGTCCGCAATCTGGTCGAAGTGCGTTATTCGGTTCTGTTCGGAGTGGTTTAGTAACAACATCTTAATTTACCTAAGTAACCGAACCTAAGTAGTTCTGTTGGCAATAAATGTTTAAGTAGGCTGGCAACTTCGATGCTCTAACATGTATTTTAATAAACTTGTGTCTTGTACAGCCAGTTTGCAAACCAAATAAATAAAAAAATATCAGTAGTATGGTTTCTTTAATTTGGTTTCCGTAAATGAACGAAACCTATGCAGTCCTAGCAATATCTGCGGAATTGGATCTGAAGGAACGAATGGAATATGAAAGTTTTCAAAGTAAACCGGTCAAGCGTGAAACGGATCCGAGCTCCTAGATTTCCTACAAATAATAAATAAATTGTAAGTGCTATTTTTTAATTTGATTTGTAACAAAAAATCCGGCCAAGTGCGTGTCGGACCACGCATAAAGTAGGGTTCCGTTGTTTTTTTTTTAAGTATATATTTTTATTTTATTTATAATTTAAAAAAATTCATCATAGGATACCCGAAACAATTTTAAATAAGAATTTCCGCGCCTGTTTCTTTACGTGAGTGATTTGAAGTTTATAGGTCCAAGACTTTAGAAATTACAGGGGGGGGGACATCGTGTAATCGACTTTGGCTGGCTATATCTCGCAAATGGTAAAGCTGATAAAAAGTGTTGTATGCAAACCCTACCTTATTTTCATAGTCCTTTTCAACGATACACAAGGGGGTGCACTCAACAAAATAATTCACCCCCCCCTTTACATGTATGGGGAGGTACCCTTAAAAAGAAGTAATTTTAATTTTTTGTATTTTTAAAAATGAGATCTATATGTGAAGTATCCTTGAACCAAGTTACATGCAAATCAGTCCATAAACGTAGAAGATATTTTGCTGTGACAGACTAGAACGGACGGACAGAAAGGGTTTTATCGGACTACGGAACCCTAAAAACGAGCCAAAAACAAAAATACTCGAATTTAAAAAATCAACTTTTACTTAAAATAAAAATACGGAAAGTTAACCAGAAAATTTGAGAGCTCTGTTTTGGAAGTTAATTATTTATGGACACTTTTTTGAAATTGTAAAGTAAAACGGTTATTTCGTAAAGCTTATTACAAAGAGCAATATTTGCCCTGGGACATGACAAAAAAATGGTATTATATTTCTACAGGAAAATGTTTTCAAAATTAAATGTGATTATTATATTAATAGGAGTATCTTGGGGATCAAGTAACGGCCTCCAGTACTTACGAATTTCTAAGAAACTTATAGAGAACAAGTTCTTCAAACTTCTTCAGAAGTTTGTCTTGTTATTGAGCACGAAAAGTTTTTTCTAATGAGTTTAAAGTAAAAGTAATAATTAATACAATGTTACACAAATTATTACAAATTGGGCCTGTGGTGTGGCCCTAGAATAGCACCAACCCATCTCTTCCCGTGGGTGTCGTAAGAGGCGACTAAGGGATTTAAAACACCGGAGGATGGGCAGCAGCATCTTTCCGCGTACTATGCTATCACACTGCGATCGCCAACCCGCCTGCCAAGCGTGGCGATTACGGCAAAACCCTCCATGGATGAAATCCTTGGGGAGGCCTTTGTCCAACAGTGGACGTCTTTCGGCTGAGATAAGAATCAAATTACCAATTTAAAACATGGTTAATAAATTTTCTATTTTCATTTATTCACCGCTGGGATATTTCTTCTTCTTATATTCTTATTCCTCATGACTGAGGGTCGTGGTCACTACGTTGAATGAAAGACACACTACAAAAAAATACGAAAATCAATTCCATATGGACCTATGACATTACGTGGCTTTGGGGAAATATAAAATTTAACTTTTTGTCTTAGGAGGGCCTAAGACAAGATGGTCGGATGAACTTAGGGCATTCGACAGAAAGTGGATGGAAAAGACCCTCTGGTCTTTTCCATAGGTGTAGGGATAATTGTATATGTGTAGGGATAATTGGCATTGTCCCTATCTCTATAGGGACACATGGAAAGAGAGTGGAGAGGCTTTTGCCCAGCAGTGGGACATGTCATAGCAACAAAAAAAAACTTTATCTTTTGAACTTACTTTGGTATTTACAATCTTGGCATCACATACTTTGAATAGGTATATCAAACGGGCTTAAATTCCATCAAAATTAAACATACATACATAGAATCAAGTCTTTATCCCTTACGGGGAAGACAGAGCCAAGAGTCCTGAGACTCGAAGGCCACGCTTAGCTGAATAGTGGGCTTACTGATGGAATGGAGATATAGTGACAGGTTGCTAACCCATCGCCTATGAGTGAAGGAATTAAAAAGTTAAAAGCCCTTTCCCTCGACTGACTTTTGCAATCTGCGCGGGAAGAGGAGCAGCTGGCACATTCTATGTTTTTTCTTCGCTCCCAGACCAGCATGGAAGTGCTTTGACCCAATCAAAATTATATCGAAAGTAAAAGTATTTTTGTAAAATTAAAATGAGTCGCAAAGAGAGATCTACCATAACATGAATTTAATATAAAAATTTTAGCACAACCTCACTACATGTTTATTTCTCATCAACCAAGTTGAAGCTCATCAAATAAAAAATGCCGGGAAAAATATTCACATAGACTCGTCTACGGTGCATAATCAAGTTTTATTATGGTTTTATTATGATTGCGTGAAAAAACATCGTCTGTTTTCACAAAAGAGTACAGTGTTCCTCAAAAGTTGCCAACATTTATGCAAAACAAATTACTTTTTGTCTGAAATACTGAACATTACTGAAACATTTCTATATTGTTTGTTACTGAACGAATGGTTTTGGTCGTAGATTATGTAATTTGTTAGAGGCGGCTTGTGCCATATTTGGCATGCTACTTTTTTAATCTTTCATTTTCTGCTAAATATTTTTAGTTCTTTGTAATAGCCAGTAGCAAAATCTTTATGTAAATAAACAACACAAACATATAAGTAGATTCAAAATTTCATCCAAAATATTTTGACATGAAATTTCAATTTATATTACTACATCGACATTATCCTAGCGTATTCCTAGTTCCATCCCTAGTGATAAAGCTTCGCAGAGCCCAGGATCCGTTACCTAACCTGATTTGGCGAGGATATTAAATTTATATATATCTTACTAGCTTTAACCCGCGGCTTGAAAGGTACCCTATGTCCTTCTCAGTACATCTATGTGCATGCGAAATTTTAGGAAGATTGGTTCAGTACATAAAGCGTGAAGAGGTAACAAACAAATATTTGTTTGTTTGTTACCTCTTCACGCTTTATGTATACTGAATAAACTAATAAACAAACAAACAAACTCACTTTCGCATTTAAAATATTAGTTAGGATTAGGATGTAAAAATCCTCATGCAACCGTAAAATATCAAATCAAATAAAACAAACAAAAAAAAATCTGACAAGAAAATGAAATGGCAAAGGTACCTATTTTATTCGCAAAATCTCAAGTTTTATTGTCACTGTCACTTCTACGAGTTCAATTTGTTTTATATCTGCGCGATTGTAAACTTGGGTACAGTGCGACAAGGATCTTTTTGCACGTGAGTGAGGGCGCCACCTACGTATTGAATAAGAAATTTTAATAGTTCAGACATTAGTTCCGTTTTCTACCACGTGCAAAAAGATCCTTGTCTGCAGTTTTAGTATTCCGCTCATGTTTCAGCTCTAGGTACATCCCGGTTTCAGTTTAGACGAACCTTTATTTTAAAGTACCATTATTTAAGTTCCGCAAATCTATTTCTATTCCGTGAATTACGTGCATCGATTCACAATGTATCGGAAACGGCACTTCGATGAATAAGAATAATGATCCATTTCTCAATTCTTAAATATTTAAAAATTAACCTTATAAGTGGTGTCTCTCTCTCTCTCTCTCTCTCTCTCTCTCTCAGCCTAAAGACGTCCACTGCTGGACAAAGGCCTCCCCCAAGGATTTTATCCATGGAGGGTTTTGCCGTAATCGCAATAAGTGGTGTACTAAGACACATTATAGACACATTACGACACATTTAAGAAAAATGTATAATACCTACCTACTTACTTTCTACGGTCTCTCTACTTTTTTTTTGAATTGTTGCGTTAAAAAAGGCTATATTTTATTCATTATATTTTCTCAATCAGAGAACCAAAGAAAGAACTGCAGGGTTAATAAGAATAAATTCAATTTAAAACCAAACAAAGGAAAATTCATCCTCCAGTCGACAAAACAAAGAATCGTCTGGATACAATTTAAATGTTTAATTCACAATTAGTTACTGGGTAATTTGATTCAAAGAATTTCCACAAAGCGCATTCTTAGAAGGGTTTCTTTAATTGGAGCTGATGAAGTAATGGCTCCATTGTAAAGCGATGTAATGGGTCGTGAAACTTATCAGATGTAGT
The DNA here is from genome assembly GCA_018467065.1 of Ephestia elutella. Classification (NCBI taxonomy): domain Eukaryota; kingdom Metazoa; phylum Arthropoda; class Insecta; order Lepidoptera; family Pyralidae; genus Ephestia; species Ephestia elutella. The sequence goes on along the minus strand of CM031591.1, from coordinate 7,500,238 downwards.
TTGTTCATTTACTAGTTGCGTCCCGGGATTCCTCTCTCGTGGCAATTTTGGCATTAAAAGTACTCTATGTCCTTTTTAGAATTCCTAACTATATGTGTGCGAAATTTCAGGAAGTTTGGTTCAGTAGATAAAGCGTGAAGAGTTAATAAACAAACTAACTTTCACATTTATAATATTATTTGGAATTAAATGGGACAGTTGGGATTACAGCTTGCTGTCAAGCTCAAGCTGGTCTCAGAGGTAAGAAAAAGCGTAGAATGTGCTAGTTACTTCTTTTCCCGTGCAAATTGTAAAAATCAATGTCTCTCTCTCAGTCAAAAGACGTCCACGTGGACAAAGGCCTCCCCCAAGGATTTCCACAACGACCGGTCCTGCGCTGCCCGCATCCATGCGCAACCCGCGACCTTCACCAGGTCGTCGGTCCACCGAGTGGGAGGCCTGCCAACACTACGTTTTCCGGTTCGTGGTCGCCACTCGAGAACTTTTCTGCCCCAACGGCTATCTGTTCTACGAGCTATGTGCCCCGCCCACTGCTACTTTAGTTTGACGATTCTTCGGGCTATGTGGGTTACTTTAGTTCCCCTACGGATCTCCTCATTTCTGATTCAAATAAAGTTAAAAAAGTCAATGTAGGGAATGGGTTGTAAACTGAGGATTTTTGTCATAGGCCATGGGCTAGTAACCTGTCACTATATTTGAATCTTCATCCCACAAATATGCCCATTATTCAACTAGCGTGGCCTTCGAGTCTCACGACTCTTGGCTGTGTCTACCCCATAAGTAAGATTGTGGTCAAGAGCAAACCCATCTTTATTAAAAAAAAAACTGATTTTTAAGACGATCAATCTATGATTCTCAACAAATATTATATCTAACGTTTCACAAATATAACATCGTCAATTATTTTACATTGTTTGGGTCTTCGTATTTTTCACTGCTGGACAAAAGCTTCAATCTTCCTTTTCACTTTTGCCGATACAATTCAAACCTATTTTTTTCAATTTCTTAAAGAAAATATAGCAAAAGCATCAGGATTTTTGAGGCATCGAATATTTTTCTATGGAAATGAAGATACAACACTTTGAGATATTGAAATATTCCAAAACATCTATCAAACACTGCCTCAAATAATTTATTTTACGTCGAACCATGACAAATGATAGGTATAGGTATTTTTATAAGAAAGACGTGCTCAGAGATTGATGTGACTAAATCCATGGAAAAATTTGGGAAAGATTAAATAAATCATTCTTTTTTACAACACTTCTTTTTTCTTACATTTGTAATACCATTGTGTGTCAGATTTTTCTCACGTTGCCTTTGCATCTGACATGACTTGATAACTACCACCATCTAGCGGCAATTGGCACTATTAAGCTAAGCGTGGCCTTCGAGTCTCACTCTTCTTGCTCTGTCTGGTCAATAAAGACGTGATATTATATTTTTATCTATACAACTTTCGCTTTTATTATAACCTCTTGGTATAAGTAAGATTACCGAGTAAATCCGAACAGTAGGCAGAATAATATATTAGATTGAAATGGGAATTGACATTCGTATTAGTATAATCTAGTTGGTAAAGTCCAAACTAGCTTCAGGGAATTCACTCGCTTTTGTTACGAGTAATAGGGGTTTGTTTTGAGAACAAGGATCAACTAAATGCTAATAGCTATAATATTGTTATTTCTATGTTGCGTTGAGAATTAGTTTCTATTATTTTGTTCTATTATTTTGTGATCTTTAGATTTTGAGCTCAGACGTGTATCTAATTGCTAATTGGTATTTAACTTTTCCATCAATTTTTTTTTGTATTATCCTTAATCTGGCTTCTGGCTTGGTAAGTTAATCTATACATATATATAACTCAAAGGTGACTGACTGACTGACATAGTGATCTATCAACGCACAGTAGGGTGGAGCGCGGATGTATGGGAAATATTTTTTATTTTTATTTTGAATTCTAATAGTGAGGGATTTGTGTCTTGCCCGAAGTTTATACTATATGTCAATTTTGATATAAATTTAACAACATCTTTTGCCTCCGCACTGACCTCAAAGTTTTAAATTTTTTGAAAAAAAATATTTACCTGCCAGACTTTTTATTGACATGTAAACGGGTTCAAATTATGTGAATTAGCACAAAATATGTTAATTAAGCATAAAATAATACGTTTTAATGAAAAAAGTAAATAAAAATAACATAAAAACAATAAATTAATTTTCGCTAAAATGACACTTTGTGTCAAATTTCGGCATTTTATCTCTTAATTCTAATTCAGCCTGTATGGCTCTTAAATGAGATGTTATAGTGTAATGTTAAGTGGCTACTTCATCTGTGATCTTCACAGCTCATTCAACAGATTGCATGGGACACAGAACTCATAAGAATAGCAGCTGATTCTCGCCACCAGGCTGTACTATACTGCCAATTTCTTCAGTCGATAATTGTATGGAAAATGGTGGCTATATACAATCGTTTTGCCAATATATTGTTTCTATATCATTACAATTATCTTGGGGTTGTTGATGTGGCAAATGGCAATACTGCGTGCCTTCAAACTACGATGAGCATCCAACTCACGAATTTGCTTTCGCGTGACAATTAACATAGCCAGAAAATATTGTCGTTGGACACAAAATAGCCATTTCTTTGAGTGACTGGGTCTAATATGCTTTCTAAATCTTCAAGCAGGTATCGCGTAAATAATAATGTTAAAAGAGACCGAGAACCATCTTTACACTGATGGTTTTTCTTTTAATGCAGAACCATAACAGAGTATATAGTTTCACTATTAATGTAGCCGCAGTGATAAGGCCAAGTGATGATTTTTCCGTCGCTGTATAAACCAAAGAGTCGATTTTTACTTTTTAGTCAACGGGCATGCGACTATTTAACTGTAGACGTATCGTAAAGCCTAAATCTTCGGGAGAGTTCCCTTAAATTATTGCTGATACGTACTAAGATCTGTGAATATTTCTAGGAGCTTATTTCTTTACAATCAATAACATTTGCTCAGGTTTTGGCAGTTTCTTATATCTTAGACAGTTGCAGTTAATAAAATATTTGCATTTGCAAGCCAAAATATCAAAAAGCATCAAACTATCCCGTCGAAAACTTTTCAGTTTGCAGATGAAATTCATTTGATGGACTTGAGCACATTTTTACATTTTTTATGATGTGCTGATAACAATTTAATAACTCTGGAAAGTATTACTGTTGGTATAGATGCAGTAAGCCCTAAATATTTAGTTTTTTATGACAAACTTAGCAATTTCCGAAAATATATGCTGTTTTTTTGACGTTCTTATAGTTTACCTCATCAACTCTTAAAACTTCATATATCTTTGTAAGTTGGTAAAACATTTGACTTTAACTTACAAAAATCATTAATTAATGGACACATTACAGGCATTTCGAGCTTTTTCCATTATTATACTAAGAATTTATAGGATATTTGTCAAAAAATTGTCAAGCGTGTTTTCAATTATTCATGCGAAAACTGACCCTCCTTTGCACCCCCGAACTCTTCTTGTACGTAGTATTGCACCTTGTTCATTTTTTTTTTCGAAAAAAGAGGATTTTTTCTTTCTGAAATTAATATGAATTATACATATATTTGTCATTTTAATAAAATTAAAAATCTACAAACTTGAGTCCAAAATCGACTTTTCGTAAAAGTTCAATGACCTTGCGGAGACGGTTACCCTATTTTTTAAAAAATAATATTTTAAGTGTGTATGTTTGAGATCAAAAGGCATAAACTTTTCACTATTAGAAATTTCAAATCAGAAAAAAGTAATTTCGCTCCACCCTAACGCACAGCCCAAACCACTGGACAGATCGGGCTGAAATTTAGCTTAATGCGAAGAAAGGATTAATGCGAGTGAAGCCGCGGGCGCCCGCTAGTTTTAAAATAAAAATTCCTCAGCTTTAATATTTTCATGCTTTTCCTGAAGTTCTGTCTATTTAAATTTATATTTTATTAACAAACATGGACTTAATAAATAATGTAAGAGTTATGCAATTCAATCAAAAAGAAACTTCTCTTAGTAAAAGAATAGACTCAAATACACTTATAAAATAATTACAAATTACAAACGTTATAATAAAAGTGATAAATTATAATTCAAATAAAATAAAAAATACATTCATACAAGCTATTAGCAAATTAAAACAGCCGTATTAAATCCGTAAACTTCTGAAATAATCTCTAATGTTGCTAATGGCAGCTGGAAATAATATTGTCATTAAAAAAAGTAAATAAAATGAAAAATCCTGAAAAATAATATTTTAATCAAAAAAAAAAGTAAAATCCTGAAAAATCGCAATTTAGCGTCACCGTACCGGACGCTCTCTCTCTTGAGAGCTGTATTTTGATATATTTACGTTTGGTACGTGTACGTATTTCGAGATATCGTCAAAGGGAATCCCCCTGTGCATTGTTCGGTTTCTACTGATTTTTATAGGTATAAAGTGGCGAAGTATTGAAACTTGCCATTTTATTTGAGCATCCCCTTGATAAAATGGCGGAGCATTCTTGCTTGTTTTCTAGGCCGGTGACAAAGACTTCCCTATGTCTTCATTCTACAATCAAATTGATCAAAAAATATCGGGCGTTTCTTCGTTTGATCCAATGAGTTTACTTCTTAAATTGAGGACGAAGAAAGCATACAGATAGGACGGAGGCATAGGAATATATTTTTTTATGTAAGTAAAACCTAATGTTGTCATTATAATCCTACTCTCTCTCTCTCTCTCTCAGCCTAAAGACGTCCACTGCTGGACAAAGGCCTCCCCCAAGGATTTTATCCATGGGGGGTTTTGCCGTAATCGCCACGCGAATAATCCTACTAATATTATAAATATGAAAGTTTGGACGTGAGATTGTAAGGATGTTTGTTACTCAATCACACAAAATCTACTGAACGGATTTCGATGAAATTTGGTATACGGGTAGAAAAATACCGGGATTAGCACATAGGGTACGTTTTATCCCGAAATTCCCACGGGAGCTAAGCCCCGGACCGCGGCTAGTTGTGTATAATGTAGTATTATTATCATTTTTTGCAGAAAAAAAGAATTTCTTACCCTCGCCAGCTCCAATGGCGGTGTGGGTGAGGAGCACCACGATGCACAGACATCGCTGCCCCTCCACCGACATCGCTGGACACTACCTGCAACAAAGAAATAAATAAAAATTAAAAAAAAAATCGGACATATCACACAGATTGAGGAGTGACTCCCAACGGCCCTGACGGGGCAGCCCCGGTAAACGGTGACATTGAAAAAGAAATGCTTCAATGCCCGGCCCCGGTGTTGACGCGGGGTCGTTAGAAAAAAAATACGGCTACGATGTGTACTGTAACGATATGGTCGTTACGTGAATTCTTCATCCAATATTTTAGCCTTTGCAGCTAATTCCTGCAGCCTATAAAAATATTCTGAAATATTTTCCTCGCTTTCTTGCCTGGCGTTATAAAATTTTTCTTTATAATTTATAACGGGAGGAAATTCTTCTAGAAATTTCTGTTCCAAATCACTAAAATCTTTTACCGAGTCTTCAATCGACTTATAAAACAAAAGGGCCGCCCCCTTGAAATACGATGAAAAAATCGCGACCTGCTCTGGCTGGCTCGTTGTAGCAGCTTGCCTGCTGATATGGAATAAAGAATATATCATAAGATGAGTGGGTTTCATTGAAGAATTCACGTAACGACCACATCGTTACAGTACCGTCACACCGGAGCCGTTGAAATATTTTAGGGCACAGGGCAGTTGGGTGATGAATGACAGAAGGCAAATCATTGTCTCAATTGCACCACAGTCACACAGGTTATGGTTAGAAAAGCCACACTTTGCGGTTTTCATTGGCATCTCCTAACACCAGTCCGGAGTCTGTATTTAAGGACTTTCAAACTGCCTAAGGGAGATCTCCCACCCACGATTATTATTATTTTCCTCTACTCAGCATTCTCGCTTCGAAAACGTTTAGGGGCGAACCACTGAATTACTGGTTAATCCCTTAACGTTTTACTCCCATGAGACACACCAAAAAGCTAAGACTATTCATACAACCCATAAAACATTTCACCACAGTCATACAGATTATGAAGAAAAGCCCCACTTTTGCTGTTTCGACATTGTTTGTTTGTACCTCTCATAGCCGTATAGAATGGCCCATTTCATGAATTGACGAAAAATGCATTAAATTTTGTACAGTACCTACGCTAAGTGGAACACCTATTGTTACGAATGCGATTCAAAGTGCTCTAACATGAAAAGGTATGCTTTGCTAAGTGTTTGAAAAAGAATTTAATAGTTAAGTTAGTGAAGTTTTAGAAAATACTAAATAATAATATATGTACTTAGTTGTACTAGGTATATTTTATGTTTCCTATGTATTTGTTATATATAAAAATTAATAAAAAAATAAAATGTCAAATTTTACCCCAAACTAAAAAAAATATATTTCTGTGGCTAAAACCATATTGCATTTTTTTCTACATCTATGGCTAATTCCCTAAATTATAAAAGTCCTTTTCTACTGTCCATGTTTGTGTTTTAAGAACCTGTTTCAAAAACATTTCAATTCGTAAGAAGAGGTTGTTTCCGATAACTATTTTTCATTTTAAACTTGCAGCAAACATGAAACTTCTACGTCACGAAGAAAACACATTAAACTTTTACAGCATAACTGATACTAGGGCGAGCTAGTTCAGGTTTATTTATTTAATGTTTATTGCTCTCATACCTACATATTTATGTGAAACTAGCGGCTCCCGAGGCTTTGCTTCCGTGGGAATTTCAGGATAAAAAGAATGCTTTTGGCGGTATTTTCCTACTCGTGTACCAAATTTCATCAAAATCTGTCGAGTAGATTTTACGTGACTGAGCTACAAACATACATCCTCACAGAAATCGAAAATTTTCCCATTTATAATTGGTTTAAAAACTCAAATAAAGCTTGTCAGATATGCAATATAATTATATACTAATACAAAAAAGAAATCATAAGATCAAAGCCGGTCAGAGCCAGAATTTAATAAAATATATAAAAAACTAGCTTTTGCCCGCGGCTTCGCCCGCGTGAATTTCCCACGGGAACAGTGCTTTTTCCCGGGATAAAAAGTAGCCTATGTGCTATTCCAGGTCATTATCTACCTCTGTACCAAATTTCATCGAAATCCGTCCAGTAGATTTTGCGTGATTGAGTAACAAACATCCTCACAAACTTACAAATTCACAAACTCACATCCAAACTTTCGCATTTATAATATTAGTATGGATATATACATGTAACTAGCTTTTGCTCGCGGCTTCGCTCGCGTTAATCCTTTCTTAGCAGATGCCTACGTCATAACATCTACCTGCATGCCAAATTTCAGCCCGATCCGTCCAGTGGTTTGGGCTGTGCGTTGATAGATCACTATGTCAGTTACCTTTGAGTTATATATATATATATAAATATATATATGTCGGAGTGCTAAATAGCTAGCGCCCTAAATGAATATTGTCTATTGTTATTATCCCTGAGTCAGTCATGAACGGTTGTCATTGTCAGTGTCAGAATGACGGTTGGTATGAAAAACCGGTTCATCTAAGGCGTCGGTGTTATGTATGACGCGCTGATTCTATTAATTGAATATTTATTGGTGTTAAATATTCGTCGGCTACCACCAGCTCCGCGATAGCAGCACTGGGATATGAAGCCAAAGCCTTCTTTGGAAAAGAAATACAGCAATTCAGGGTAGTACTTTTCCTTTTGTGACATCTTACATGAAAACGCCGGCAAGCCCTTTGGCGAAAGTAAAACAAAAATGCGTGTAACAACGCGAATACACATCATCATCATCTTTGGTGATCCTTGTTGGCGTTTACGTAAAACAACATTTTCTTTAACTACTTGGCCTTACTTGTAACCTCCAAATGTTACTTTGGAATGACACAAGTCAAGAAACTGCATTCTGTGTTCCTGTAGCCATGATCTCAATTTTAAGTAGGTATGTTATATTAACGCCGGATTCCCCTGTGAAACGTGTTGTTGCTCAATGTGCCAGGATCTGCTTATTTATCCGTGGGAGATGTTACCTACTATGAGACCACAAAGCAAAATTGATGTATGTACGCACCTGTGGGTGAGTTATTATTATACAATTTTTCAATTCCTAACAAAAATCTTAGTTTATAAGCAACAACAATCAAAGAGAATGTGCGAAGAGGCGCTCTGCCGATATAAGGCCGACCACATGCATTGCATAAGCCCGGATAAGGCGAGTGTTACATGTGTTTTCCTTTTAAGTATATTTTCTAAATGACAAAATGATATTTATACCTGTGTTTACATGTGAGTTTCTATCTATTGATCACTTATGTCCATGGTAATGTTGTGTTGTTGTACCTAATAATTAAATGTTCAGATTAAAAACTGAGAAGCAGAGGTAAATATTTTATGTGATCATGGAATGTGTTTGATAAATTGATGTGTTGACATTAATTAAAATTTAAATAAGCTATTTTGTTATGACTAAATTCTAGAATTACTGGAAAATAAAAACAATCTTCGCTGACCATTGGTGAACTAATAATAACAATGATTACAAGGTTTATTTGCTGTTGGGTAACATTTTAAATAATAATAGAAAATAAATTTTGGCTGAGTGTATGTTGAGTACCAGAATAAAATAAAAATAAAAATACTTTTATTTTGTGAAATAAACAAGGAAGTGTTTGTTGCATATCTACAAAATAGAATAAAAATTAAATTAGTTTTCAAATTAATCACCAGTTTATAGTGAACAGCTGAAAGTAATATTTCTAATTTAATTGTATGGCATAGAAAGTTGTATTAGAAGGAAAGGCAAACTACTTTAAACATGGTTTTGATTTAATTTCCAAGTGTGGAAAATTCTAAACAATTTATCACTTGTAAAGTGCCTTTATAATATTTTAGTGATTGGCTTTATAATTTCTACTGTGGCTATTTAGCTGTACTCTGGAAGCTTTAAACCAATGAATGAAATTGGTATTCATCGTTCCAATAAATAATAAAAATACCTAAAATAAGTTCAAGCAGAGGTGGCTGAGTGGTTGAATTGCTCGCCTGTGACTGGGGGTTCCGGGTTCAGGTCCTGCTTGTATTCTGTGGACTACATACCGGTCTGGCTTTTTATTGCCTTTGAGTGAGTATAGTGGGGTACCTGCGCACTGGTTGTCTGATTGATTTACCGGTGTGTGTGTGACGGCGGCCGCTGGATGGCGGTAGAAATCGGGTCAGGTTTGACCTGTAGAGGAGTCTGAGGTCGCGCTGGTATTAGTACCTGTGATCTACTCGATAAGTAAAAAAAAAACCCATGTTATTTATTTTTGTAGCGGTATATTGAAAACTATTGGGAGAAATTTGGCTTTGAAAGTTGTACTTGATCTGCTTGCTTGACTTGTACCTGCACAGTTTTTGATAACAATTGTTTAACAATGGACACAAAGCCTAATGGGACATCTATGTTGTTGAAGGAATAATAGTTATGTTACCAGTTTGTGAAGTTAAAAATAAAAAATGAAGTATCTAAGAAGGAAAAATAACATATTTACTGTGTCTGTTCCCTTTCCCTACTCATGTGGTCACACAGAGCAAGAGATAAAAAAAATATTGATGTATCTTAACAAGTGAATTTGAAATTTGAATATCAACACTGTTCCAAACTTGTGCCGACATGAACGTGAAGATAATGAAACTAATTTTATTGTATTGTGTATGATGTTATGTGTACCATCTTTCCCCTGATTTTCCTGCTCTTCGTGGGAGCGGTTTCGTTATGGGACGGAGATTTGTAACAGTGAACGTGGGAGGTATGCTCTGTTTGATCAGAGCGTTGGGCGCGAGCGGCGATCTGTTAGCAGAGTGAAATCATGCTATGATACTAACACATTTTTAAAATAAATTTCTGAACACTTATGAAATACCATAGTATTTAAATTATTTACGCCCTGTTTGAGAAATGTTTATTTCATTTTTTTTTTTTATAAAATTAAAATTTTTATAAACTGACTTCCTGAGATTAGAGTAAGCCCTTCTGAGATGAATCTTTCTGAAAGAATTCTCAGGGCAAATACTGAGTTTTGTTATCCTAGTTGTATGTTATGTGTGTTCATGCGTCAATATTTATTACGGTTTAATATTGGGCATGGCCGTGGCTGTGTCTTGATGCCGTTTTTTTAATGGCAGTTTTCGAGGTGTTTGTATGGCTGGTGCCAATGATAACTTCGCGATCGTCGAGTGGGAATGGTGGCGACCCATCCCAGTTGTGACCAGTCTAAGGGTTGCTTAACCTGAAAGCCTTGAGAGGTTTTCTCTTGAGGTGGACTGCGATGGCAACATTGGCAACCCATCCCAGTTGTGGTCACGTCCGAGGTTGCTTACCATTAAAATTGGAAAATGAATAATTTCTTAAAGCAAAATGAATCGTAGCTTACCATGAATTTCGGTGCCGCGTTTTGAATATTATGCCGATGGATAGTTATTAGAACTATTTACGTTTGGTTGAGATTTGCGCCTTGCGGTGGTTTTTAAATACGGTTGGAGGATTGCATCGACTAACTACAAATTGTGTTTTTCTTATCATAATCAACTATTTTGGTGAGACACCGGCCTTCTTTTTGGACGGGTGAGGAGTATGAGACATTAAAATTGTACCTAGTGTTTAACCGGACGGTTGAATAAACGTGCGAATCCTTCCGGTCTGTTTGGACCGATTCCTATCTTGTAACGATATCGTCATGAACAAATATCAAAATCACCTTTTCCCAAAACGACTGATTTCATAAATGTATTTATTTTAGAATGCTGAAAACTGTTATCGTCTGATAATGTACATTGGTACGGAAAAAGTACTTTCGTGATATTACATCTAACACTGGGTTATAATACTAATGTCCAAATCATATAAACCCCTATGTAGTTTTAACCTCCGACGCAAAAAGAGGGGTGTTGAATAGATACGTGTCAGTTCGACGTCTGCTGTTTGAACGCCTGTTGGCAGGTACGTAGTATCGGTCCTGTTCAACAATTGATTCATGGTGTGTCATGACAGTCCATGGTTATTATTCATGTCAAGTGCAGGTCAATTATGAATAATGCTTCGTTTTCCGAATATGAATGGTGCACAGATCATTCTTTATTTAATCAAGTTGTTCAAGAATGTTATCATCGTATAATGGCAGGATGGACGAGCGGACCTTTATTTTCAGTTTCTGCAAAATTCTACCGAGTATTTATTTGCTATACATGTAATAAAAAGGTTTGATTTAAATTTTGTGTTTTTATAGTTATTCGTCGAGCAGTTCATGATTTCACTATTTAACTTTAGTTTCGAATCATTTAATTAAGGACATTGTTAGTGTGTATTGTAACTTTCAATAAAAGACTACCTGAGAGCTACAGTTTTATTTTTACATTCATAATCACTTTGACCATTCGATTGGTTATTTTGTTTCAGCAGTTTTTCCTTTTTAGCAAGAAGATGAAGTAATTAAATGTAAAAAAGAACAGAAGAGTTTGTATTTTATTCAAGGTACTGATATGCTCCGCGCTTTATGCAGCGTGTTCCCGATTGTGCATCGCATATGGCATGCAATGCAACTGTGCACTGTATGTGCAGCATGTTCCAGATATTGTGCACTATACGTGCAACGTGTTCCAGATATTGTGCACTATACGTGCAGCATGTTCCAGATATTGTGCACTATACGTGCAACATGTTCCAGATATTGTGCACTATACGTGCAACATGTTCCAGATATTGTGCACTATACGTGCAACATGTTCCAGATATTGTGCACTATACGTGCAACATGTTCCTGATATTGTGCACTATACGTGCATCATGTTCCAGATATTGTGCACTAAAAGTGCAACGTGTTCCAGTTGTCGTGCACTATAGGTGCAACATGTTCCAGTTATCATGCACCGTGCACTACAGGTGCAACTTGTTCCAGTTATCGTGCACTATAAGTGCAACATGTTCTAGTTATCGTGCACAACAGGTGCCACGTGTTCCAGTTGTCGTGCACTATAGGTGCAACGTGTTCCCGTTATTGTGCACTATAAGTGCAACATGTTCCAGGTATCGTGCACTATAGGTGCAACATGTTCCAGTTGTTGTGCACTATAAGTGCAATGTGTTCCTGTTGTTGTGCACTATAAGTGCAGCGTGTTCCTGTTGTTGTGCACTATAAGTGCAGCGTGTTCCTGTTATTGTGCACTATAAGTGCAGCGTGTTCCTGTTGTTGTGCACTATAAGTGCAGCGAGTTCCTGTTGTTGTGCACTATAAGTGCAGCGTGTTCCTGTTGTCGTGCACTATAGGTGCAGCTTGTTCCAGTTATCGTGCACTCTAAGTGCAACGAGTACCAGCTATCGTGCACTATGGGTGCAATGTGTTCCAGTTGTCGTGCACGATGTGTGCAACATGTTCCTGTTGTTGTGCACTACAAGTGCAGCGTGTTCCTGTTGTCGTGCACTATGAGTGCAACGTGTTCCTGTTATGGTGTACTCTAAGTGCAGCGTGTTCCTGTTATCGTGCACTATAGGTGCAACAAGTTTCTGAAATTGTACACTATAAGTGTAACGAGCTCCGATATCGTGCAGTGCACTGTATGTGCAATATGTTTCTGATATTGAGTCCTTTTGACAACGAGTTCCAGCGCATCTCAGCTGCACTGAAAAGGTGCAACATCTCCGAGTTCTTGTGCAGTGTAAACTACATCAGAAGGTTACATGCTTCTTACATCGTGTATCGCAACGCTATCCTGTAATGTGTCACAGTTTTCGTGAGATGTGTTCAACATGGGTAGCTTCACATCACGAGACGTTTGTGTACTAAAAGCTGAGTACTTACACGATAAGTGAGTGTTTTTATTATTTTATTTGAGTTGACATAGATTTTGATGTGACGTGTTCCTGGATTATTATTTTAAAGAATACGCGCGAGAACGCGCTTATTGTCAGTATGGCCGTGTCGGAGTGCTAAATAGCTAGCGCCCTAAATGAATATTGTCTATTGTTATTATCCCTGAGTCAGTCATGAACGGTTGTCATTGTCAGTGTCAGAATGACGGTTGGTATGAAAAACCGGTTCATCTAAGGCGTCGGTGTTATGTATGACGCGCTGATTCTATTAATTGAATATTTATTGGTGTTAAATATTCGTCGGCTACCACCAGCTCCGCGATATATATATACTAGCTTTCGCCCGCGTGAATTTCCCATGGGAACAGTGCTATTTCTCGGGATGAAAGGTACCCTATGTCCTTCTCCGTACTTCCAGCTATGTGTATGCGAAATTTCAGGAAGATTGGTTCAGTAGATAAAGCGTGAAGAGGTAACAAATAAACAAACAAACAAACTCACTTTCGCATTTATAATATTAGTTAGGATTATGATATAGATAGTTAATTAGTCAATTTAGACTGAAAAAACCTTGTCAAAATATATTTTTTGGAAACAGCCAGTGTGATATCGATATTAATTTAATGTTATCAAATTAATACAGGATGATTCAAAGGCGGCAAATTGAAAAGAGTGAGAAATGAAAGGTTTTATTCCCGTTTTAAATTTTCCGTGCGATGGAATCGCAAAGAGAGATTAAAACAATAATAGCTAATTAATCTCTTACGTTTAGCCGAGCAGATAATAAAAAACATTTTGTTAAAAGAAATATGTTCCAAAATATTTTGTTGTGTACCTATGTGTTTTATTAAGAACGCAACTTCGTTCGTGTGTAATTATGAGTATAACGCTGATAGAGTAGGTACCTACTACGTGCGTGTATAAGGGATCGGAAAACATTTTAAGCCTCTTTGAAAAATCTCTCAAAAAAAAAAAAATCTCTCAATCATCAGTGAAAGAATCACATCAGTAACCGAAGTATTGCCCGAGATAATTATAACAAATAACAATTCACATTTTTGAGCGATGTTATGCGATAACAAAACGTTCCTTACTCAAATGTACATTCATATGACGTCACGCATATAAAATGGACTTTCCCAACATGAAATGGCATTATAAGAACTACTCGTACTTAAAAATTTGACTAACTTTTTTTTTAATTATTTGAAGCCTAAAGGCTTAAATTTAAATGTACGTTAAGAACAAGCAACTTCGTTCGTGTGTAATTATGCGTATGAGTATAACGCTGATAGAGTAGGTACCTACTACGTGCGTGTATAAGGGCTCGGAAAACATTTTAAGCCTCTTTGAAAAATCTCTCAAAAAAAAAAATCTCCCAATCATCGGTGAAAGAATCACATCAGTAACCGAAGTATTTCCCGAGATAATTATAACAAATAACAATTCACATTTTTGAGCGATGTTATGCGATAACAAAACGTTCCTTACTCAAATGTACATTCATATGACGTCACGCATATAAAATGGACTTTCCCAACATGAAATGGCATTATAAGAACTACTCGTACTTAAAAATTTGACTAACTTTTTTTTTAAGTAAAATAAGTTCCCGTCAGGATTTTATTTTGAGTCTTCGTCAAAGAAAACGTGAAGTTGTCTAGTGGCTCGCGGTGGTCACTCGTAATTGTAGGACACTTGGTCAAGCGAAAGTCTTGTTGACCGCCTTTATTTGAACTGGAAGAAAGGGTCGTTTACACTGTGCGATCATCTCATTTTATTTTATGGTGTCCTTTTTGTATATTTCATGCTTTTTAGGGTTCCGTACCACAAATGGCAAGAAAGCCCTTATAAGATTGCTTTGTTGTCCGTCTGTCTGTCATTTTTTCTCAGAAACGCTTTAAGGTATAAAGTTGAAATTTATGTATCTAAATCCACCGTGGATTTAGATATATAAATTTCAAGCTGTAAAAAAAATCAAAACTACTACTTCCCGTTGACCTGGAATTATGAAATTTGGCAAAAAAAAGGTCTTATACTATTTGCACAGGAAGAAATCTGAAAATTGTAAAAATACCTATAATTGAAAGTTTAAAAAAGTGTAACTTATTTTTCAACACACTTGCTCGTAAAGTGTGTCTTATTACATCGAATTTAGGCCTATAATGCCATATATTACGAAGGTATTACGAATATATTGCGAAGGTGTTTGGAAATAAAAATTACCATACTGCGCTATACAAAAGATAGAAAACTAATGCGTGTTATGAATTCCACAAAGCATTTTTAATTTAGCCGCATAATACATATAAGATCAAATAGGGAAAATAACAACAGTTTTTAAATAAGCAAAGATAATGATTTTTATACAGCCAAGCACTGGCTGTATGGCGATATACCACCCGCAGCGTGCACCGCGCGCTCGGCGGCGGCGGGCGGCGGCGCGCGAATAAAAACAAGACTATATTTATTATGTTGTGTTTGTTAGGTATATTTTGCGATTTTCGTTAGCATATTAAATATTTAATAAAATGTCGACTAGTATAATATGATGTAAATTTAACTCCACCTGAAATCATTAACGAGGCGCGTAATGCAAGTAATAGTTTATTGCCTCCAAAACCAAACGTAAGTATTTGGCGGCATACGAATATTTTATAAAGTGGAGGAATGACAAAAAGGGCGCAATCGTTTTCCTCTAATTAGATGTTAGGTCCACATTATTTTTTTTTACTCACAAGTGTGTTGAAAAACGTCGTACAATACACGTGTGCATTTGGTCATTACGCACACTCGGCTTTATTAGCGCACTCGCCTTCGGCTCGCGCGCCAATATCGCCTCTTGTGCGTAATGACCAACTTTGCACACTTGTTTTGTAATGTACTATTTGCGCTTGATGTAGTATGAATCTGTAGGAATGTGTCTATGGATCGAACTCCAAAGAGATTGTTTTGAAACAAATTTGTGTTTAAGAGCAATAATTTGAGTTGGTTTGCATTAGGTTTAAAAACGTACTGACCCGTTTCGGAACTACCTACTATGTTGCAAATTATATGTATAGAAAGCCCCTATTTCTCGTCGGGTGTAAAGAGCCCCTGCCCGAAGAAGGCTCTCGCTAACGACCCAAACTTTATATAGCCTAACAAAGCTGACCCCTGCCTGTGTATGTGTGCCAGATTCTTTGTACACCACGGATAGTTTGTGGAACAGAATTATTTTCAAGTGCTCTACAAACTTTGTACTAGCATTGTTCAAAGCATTGCTGCTAGCATTCGGTTCCACATAATTATTTGACGCTAACTAAAGTGGTTATATTACAATCTGCGGATTTTTTAAAGTACAAGTACATGAAAAGAACAGAAATGTACAGAAGTTTAAGATAAACATCGGGCTTGGATATAAAATTTTGTTTTCTTGTACGTTTTATTTGAGACTTACTAAGTGTAAAGGTTCATTTTTTTAAAAGAGCAACGTTTTAGTCTTTATTTATTTAAATAAAGAAAAACTAACTAACCAAATGAAAAATTCTCATATATCAAAGTCATTCTTAATACCTAGGTTGGTATTAAGAATGACTTTTAAATAAATATTTGATTTGTGAACAATTTGTTGAATTCCATTGAGTTTGCTTCTTAAACAAATAATAAAATATCTGATGACAATCCTAACTATCCTAACTAATAATATTATAATTGCGAAAGTGAGTTTGTTTGTTACCTTTCACGCTTTATGTACTGAACCAATCTTTCCGAAATTTCGCATACATATAGTTAGAAGTACAGAAAAATAAATATGGCCGGGAAAAAGCACTGTTCCAAGGACATAGGGTACCTTTCATCCCGGGAAAAAGTACTCCCGTGGAAAACTTACGCGGGCGAAGCCGCGGGTTAAACCTAGTTCATTATAAAGTTTTGTGTTCACCACTTTTGACTGATTTTAAGTCTTCCATACAGTTTATAGTACCTATTTTCACTATACATTTGTTAATATGAAAAAAAATATGAAAAGTACGTCAATCATTAAACTCTTTTATTCATGTAAATTACAGGTAATAAAGGTATGCTGAAAATTTGCAAACCACTTCATAAGTCAGGCTTTACGCATTATGTAGATTCGCCATTTACATAAAGTAACTTCTCTCACTGCGAAATTCTAAATTCTAAAATCGGGAAAGGTTACGTGGCTAAGGTGAGTTAGGATTGATAGTCAGACAGGAAACCAAGAACCATGATAATCATGGATTGTAGAATTTCCCCCATCAGGCATGATTGAGGTCAAACGCTCTCAAATTTTATAATAAAAAAGGTACCTATCCCGTGACCAAACTGGCTGGCAGCATCTTTGGCCAAAGGCTAAGTACTGTCATACAGCTTGGCAATGCAGCCAGCCTTTTGGGCACGCACTTGTATTTTTTTTGTGTTCCATAGTTTTAGTTATTATTATTCATTTATTTATTTGTATTCTCTTTTTTTACATTTTTAAATATAAAATATTCAAAAAAAATAAAAAACATTTAAAAATATAAAAAAAAAGGGGAACCCATCGGTAGCGGAGCAAAGACCCAAGCTACCGGTGGTCAGGGCTCCAACGAGAGGAATCTCCTCACAATGCGGGCCGTGTCCAAGAGTACCGCCTTCTGAATCTGACTCTTGACCCAACTGCCGAGCGAGAGTCTCTCTAGATGACGATCGAGACTCTTCGCTATAAGTCCGTTCACACTAACGACTATCGGAACAATAATCGTTGAGCCAACACGCCACATGGCGGTAACCTCGTGAGCCAAGTCCAAGTACTTTGAAAGTTTATTATTATTATTATTATTTAAATGAATAATACTTGTTTATAGTTATAGACTATTAAAAAATAGAAAATAGTTTAATTCCTTCTACTTATCCTTTGATTTCTTATCTAACTAGCTACCACCCAAGGCTCCACTCCCGTAAGAATTATGGGATACTAGCTTTCGTACGCGGCTTCGCCCGCGTGAATTTCCCACGGGAACAGTGCTTTTTCCCGGGATGAAAGGTACCCTATGTCCTTCTCCATACTTCTAACTATGTGTATGCAAAATTTCAGAAAGATTGGTTCAGTACATGAAGCGTGAAGAGGTAACAACAAACAAACAAACCAACAAATAAACAAACAAACTCACTTTCGCTTTTATAATATTAGTTAGGATTAGGCTGAAACATCCTATATGATATCGCGCTTCAAATTTCATCGAAATCCGTGCAGTGGTTTTTTTGGCTTATAAATATAGTTTTGATAACATTGTAAATTGTAAGTATCTTAGGACGAAGGGTTAGCTTCTACAGTTTCAATTTAATAATATAATTTTAACAAGGAAAGCGTAACACGAAACGTATTTTGAAGGTTCCCCTCGTAAGATTTCACGATCAAGTTGCTTTAAGTAAAACCTTTGCAAGTGTAACGTTATATAACGTGTGTAGGGGGAAACGGCCGGGGATTTACCCATTTTTTCCTATTACGGAATGGGTGGTAACCCTAAGGAATGGGTTTAGTTATTTCTACCTCCGTGAATTTTACCAGGAAAGTTAGATACGTACTTTTTGTTGTTGGGAAAACTACTTAATTTTCTATGGTGAGATATAATACTTACTTCTCTTCTTGGCTGATATTTTATAAAACTATCATTATAATGCCGTTGATTGATTTCTGAATAGCTCTACAGAACCAGATTGCGTATTAACCCTCTGCGACTGACGTGGTCCAATTTTTACAATTTTGCTGACGTGGTAGTCTAGCAGACACCTTTTCTAAATTAAATATTTATTACAATTTGTAATTTAGACCTTTTTTATTTAGCTTATTGCAATCTATACTTATGAAACAATTGAGAAATTAAAAAATACGTGATTTTGTAATCAGGTTTAAGTAATAGAATCCTTTATTGCTCATGGCATAAAAAGAGCAAACATTTCAAATGTCTTCGTAAATAATTAAAATAAAATATATAACTGGAATGTTTTTTACTTTTCTCAAAAGTTTCGGAGTAAACATGAAACAAGTAGATATAAACAAATAGACATTAGTTAAATTTACTGGTAGAATCAAAAGTTATACAGCATCAATATTTTTTAATTTTTGTGAACCAATTTGACATACATTGGCATATAAATATTAGTTTATTTCACTTAATTCTCAATTTCTAAATTGTATCTATATTGTACATTAAGCTAAGTAAATGAAATAAGTCTTATGATGTCATCAATTTTAATTAATGTTTTAGTGGAAAATGGTGTCTGTCAGACTACCACGTCAACAAAATTGGGAAAAAGAAATCTCAAATCAATATTCAAATTAGATAACTATTGTATTTTGGCTTAGGTAACACAACCCGGTGAACTGTTGCCTCTCTGTTGACGAAGTGTATATTGTCTTTTAGATTATCTGCATAAAACAAACAAAATTATCGATTCTACTGAAGTGGTAGCCTGGGAGACACTATGGAAATTTAAAGATATTACTGACGTGGTAGTCTGATAGATTTTTACGGTAATGTTGACGTGGTAGTATAGTGGACACCGGAGCGATTATGTCCTCACATAATGTAATATCGGTGATTGTTTATACTATATCGACGCATTCGGCGGCACATTCTAGGAAGGTACTAAAAATGCGAGAAACAAAATTCAAAGAGAAAAGTTTTTAGAGCTGATTTTAACACTTGTGGTGTCTGTGGGACTACCACGTCAGTCGCAGAGGGTTAATGTGGTCGTTCCGAAATGCTAGTAGTTTGTAGCTTTGAGATATAATATAATATGATAAATAATAAGTTTTCGACATGAAAAAGAGCTTTCTTTGAAAGACAAGTTTCGATAAAAAAAATTGACCTTTAACGTTGACTATGGGACTTCGACAATCAACATTGTCCATACTTCCATTAATAAATGAATTATTCTTCATTTGTGTTTGAAAAGGTACTTTACTTACTAATTATACAAATGCGAAAGCCTGTCTGCCTATCACGCTTTCACGGCTAAACAGCCTGCCAAATTTGGTAAAATTTGGTATGTGTTGGTAGTTGAAGAAGAAATATAATTAGGTTTCTTTTTTCTCAAAATCAACCCGCAAGAAGTTGAAATGGAGGGTCAAAGTCATAAAGCCGTTTCATTTAATATCCCACACGATAGGTATCTAAAAAAAAAACATACAAAAAATTGCTTACGTGAACGCGTCATTACTGCTTGGGAATATTTTTAAGAATTACCGGTCAAAATTATTGTTTTAAGTTAAAGTATTTAGTACGTATTTCAATACGTGTACCAAGTGGCTATACGGTAATCGATATGCGGTTTTCTATAATTTTAATAATAATAATCATTTATTTCGGATGTCAGTCCATAATTTTGTTAGTAACAATATTCTTACAAACTATGTTAGTAAATAAAAATTTAATTAAACATACATTCATTTATAATTTCACAGTACATATACTTGGCAACACGTGTGCGGCTATCCAATGTCGTAGGATCGGACTATCAAACCGGTTTGCTACCGTACGTACACCGTCCACTATTAGGGAATATAATTGTTATTAAGTATGTAAATCCTTACATTTTTCCAGTAATAAAGAAAAATATATCTTTCATTTCTCCCTTTGATAAAATCGAAACATTAATATCCTTTTAAAAGAGTGCGCCTTTTCCGGACAAACCGGCCAAAACCGGATAATCTTGCTATTATCTCCCAGGTAAGAAGGGAATAATAAATTAAAGAATTAATATAAACTCATGGTGGTAAAAGCTCATGACAAGGGATTTTTTGGATCAGTTTAATACTTTTTGTTAAGTACCTAAATGTGATATGTTTGTTAGATTAGTACTAACGTAGGTATGATACTCTATTCATTCATCATTGCTCAAGTAGACACTAAGTGTTTAGTAATATTGCTTGAATTGCTAAATTAATAGTATCGTTGGTAAATGTGTTATTATGTGGCAAAAAAATATATATATCCTAAAATACAGACTATCATTATGTCATGCTTTAACATCACTAAAACAAACAAAAATGATAAAAACTTGATGAAAAATGTAAAAAAAAAATCAGCGGGAACTCAGAGGGAAATAGTACATTATGATACAAGTGTCCAAAGTTGGTCATTACGCACAAGAGGCGAGATTGGCGCGCGAGCCGAAGGCGAGCGCGCTAATAAAGCCGAGTGTGATATGCTAACACGGCGAAAATCGGAAAATGTCCCTAACAAACACAACATAATAAATATAGTCTTGTTTTTTATTCGCGTGCCGCCGCCTGCCGTCCCGTGCCGTGCGCAGGGAGCGCGCGGTGCACGCTGCGGATGGTATATCGCCATACAGCCAGTATGGCTGTATAAAAATCATTATCTTTGCTTATTTAAAAACTGTTGTTATTTTCCCTATTTGATCTAATATGTATTATGCGGCTAAATTAAAAATGCTTTGTGGAATTCATAACGCGCATTAGTTTTCTATCTTTTGTATAGCGCAGTATGGTAATTTTTATTTCCAAACACCTCCGTAATATATTCGTAATACCTTCGTAATACATGGCATTATGGGCCTAAATTCGATGTAATAAGACCCACTTTACGAGCAAGTGTGTTGAAAATATTATTATGCAACTCTGTAACTGGCAACACAACAGGTGTTGCAGGTTATAATTGCTTTTGTGGCCTCATATTGTTTATTCCCCCAAACTTTTTATTGGTTTTTGCGGTTTGGACGAACATTGTTTCTGCGTTGTTACACACAACTTTAGAAAAAATGTGAATTTAAACTTGGTTTGGAAGACAGGCCATGTTGGTAAGTAAATACATATGGAAAAAAATCAGTAAAATACTTATTACTTTCACGTGATGGTTAAAATTCTAGTTTTTGTAGCTTTTGAAATGAAATTTATAATTTGACTAGCGCCTAGCCCCGGCTTTGCTCGGGAGGTACATACATAAATTTGTATTGGCCAATGTTACCAAAATATAATGACAAAGAATTTTTAAAAACGGTTCAGTAGTTTTAAAGATTACCCTACAAACAAACTTACAAAACGCTTCCTTTTATTTATAGTATTAGTGTGATATAGTATTTATTTTTAAAACCATGAAAAGTATGTGATGGTCTATTTTCAGAATAAACATTCGATTTTGTTCGATTTTTTTTTTACTTTATCGGTGCATCAGAATAATCTTCATATTTTTGTCGTAAAGTCTATTCGGTTTTAAAGATTTATTTATATTCGTTGATTTTTAATATTCAGCAGTTTATGAACTGTAAAATGGAATCGTAATATTCTTCAAAAAGCTGCCAAAATTTTTAGGGGTTTTGAAAGGCACTATCAAAAACTATAACTCTGAAATATCCAATCAGACTTTATGTAGGTATTTTTCCCCTTTTTATAGTTCGCCATATTTATATGATTAGTATATCAAAGATTGATGTATAAATTACAAAAGCTGGAAGTATAAAATATAAATTATTGAGATTGTTTTCTAGGGTCGAATGACATCAATACAATACGCTGTGTTTAGACAAACATATAAAAAAAATTCTTTAGATTTTTTTTTTTTATTTATGACTGAAGCCGACTTCTAATGGAATTTATTTTGTTCTATTTTTAAAATTCATTCCCACCCTGGGGTGCGAATGAATTTGTGTGAAACATTCCCTCGTGAGGGAAAAAACATGTTCAACCTAATACTTAGATCAAATATACACAACTTTTTAGTATGAGAAATCCATACTAATATTATAAATGCGAAAGTTTGGATGTGAGTTTGTGAGTTTGTGAATTTGTGAGTTTGTGAGGATGTTTGTTACTCAATCACGCAAAATCTACTGGACGGTTTTCGATGAAACTTGGTACAGAGGTAGATAATGACCTGGAATAGCACATAGGCTACTTTTTATCCCGGGAAAAAGCACTGTTCCCGTGGGAAATTCACGCGGGCGAAGCCGCGGGCAAAAGCTAGTGAAGACATATTTCTACAATATTTACCGGATTATTTGTGAACTCGATATAAATCTGTCATCTGTAAAATTGAGGGTTTTATGATTTATTTCAAATTCTCTTGGAAAATTAGAATCCTATAACCTGAATGAATTAAAATTATCACTACAAATGTTGAACTAGGACGACTACAAACTATCATCATAATATTAAATTAAAAATTTAATATCTCCGTTCCATATCTCCCATCTCTTATCCATATAGCGGTGAAGTGTTTCGCATATCGCATGAAAATACACAAAAGACTCATAAAGTTTTATGTGTTGTGTCTAAATAGACGTCAATGCGACGCCAGTTCACGCCAACTAGCTGTAATATAAAGCCTGTTCTATACTACGTATACAGGTTGACTTTATTACACGACTGACCAAAAAAGGAGTGTTATGTTTTCAGGGTTCATGTATCTATGTAAGTATGTATGTAAGATTCTTTATTCCACCATAAGTCCTGAACGGCTAAACAGATTTTAATGTGAGAGGTATTTTTAGATTCCTTGCATTCCTCCGAGTGACATAGGCTATATGACGTCATCATAAAAACAAAATGTCGGATTATATATGTGATAAATAGCAGACCAAAAAAATAAAATTTGATCAATCTTATCGAATGGGGTATCAAATTATAGGGCTTTAAAATGCGATTTCAAAAATGTATCTGATATGTTTGAATGTACCTTTTGAGTAAAAACTTGTCAGTCGTGTTTTTTATTTTTAATAATTAGCTTGTATACTACTAGCTTTTTCCCGCGGCTTCGCCTGCGTGAATTTCCCACGGGAATAGTGCTTTTTCCCGGGATGAAATCCCCGTGTCCTTCTCAGTACCTACATTGTTGACGACCGCCGTGCCGGATCGCGAATTTGCAGCCGCCGAGCCAAAGCGCAAAATTGTTAAGCAGAACCGACCAATCACAGAGCCTACATTATTACTTGTTCTTGCACTATTGTACGTAATCACATCAATACTAGTGCGCATTAGTAATGCTCTGGAAATGGCGCGCTGTGATTAGTCCGGGCTCTCGCTAACTAGTATACTATGAGACTGCGAAAATGTTAAATATAAATGTTAAAGATTTGTTCTAAAATCACTTCATCCAGTACGCTTTACTTGTGACTTCTGAATAATAAGTGAAAATAGTGAAATAAAAGTGCTCAAAAGTTCCGGCTGTTTGAATCACCTGGAGGAATCCCTGCCCGGACCCCGGCTAGCCTGCAGCAACTCTGAAACTCAGAGATACTCCCTCAGGAGGTAAAATCCCTGCCGGAATTATCTGGGTGGATGAGATTCAGACCTGACCACACGGCCCCCACCGTGATAAGTGTTTACAGTCCACTCCTTGAACTTGTGGCCTGTGGTCAACATACATCTAACTATGTGTATGCGAAATTTCAGGAAAATTGGTTCAGTAGATAAAGCGTGAAGAGGTAAAAAACAAATAAACAAACAAACTCAATTTCGCATTTATAATATTAGTTAGAAGAACACTAGCCGCAACCTGGGGCTTCGCTCCCGTGGGAATTTACGGATAAAAAGTACCAAGTACAGTAAGTAGTAGTAGTAGTAAGTATACATATTGCGTATACCAAACTTCATCGAAATCCGTCCAGTAGATTGTACGTGATTGAGTAACAAACATCCTTACAAAGTCACAAACTCACATCCAAACTTTCGCATTTATAATAATACTAGCTGTTACCCGCGGCTTCGCCCGCGTGAATATCGCTAAATCTTTTCTATGTTCCAACCAAATTGTAGTAACCTAACTCCTGTATTCAAAATTTCAGCCATTTGTTCATTCCGTATCCCGCGGGAATGTATTCGTATGGTACAGCCGACCAATTTTATCTTGTTTCCCCTTTAGGGGTTGAATTTCCAAAATTCCTTTCTTAGTGCTCACTTACGCTATATAACGAACCTTTATGCAAAATTTCAAGGTACTACGTTCAGCGGTTTCGTCTCTGCGTTGATTTCCCAATCTGTTTTATTTATAAGGTTTTATGCCTTTAGGAGTACAACTTTCAAAAACCAATGATTGCATCGTTATGTTATGAACCAAGAACGTAAATGTAAGGTTTCATACGTCTCACGTCAAAAATGGCGAAGTTTCATACAAACTTTGAACCGCATTTTTAACCCCTTACGGTTTGAATTTCCACAATTCCTTTCTTAGTGCGTACCTACGCTATACAATAAACCTTTTTGCAAAATTTCAAGTCAATACATTCAGTAATTTCTTCTCTGCGGTGATAGATAGATAGATAGATAAAATCTTTATTTGTAATTACACTACAGTACACTCACAATAACACAAATAGAACACCAACAAACGTACAAGAAAATAATAATATATGACACACATGCTGTGCTGTGTGTATGTGTGATCGTAAACATCAGTCATTAATTATTATTTTATATATATATATTAGGGTGGAGCGAAATTACTTTTTTCTGATTTTAAATTTCTAATAGTGAAAAGTTTATGCCTTTTGGTCTCAAACATACACATTTAAAATATTATTTGAAAAAAAATAGGGTAACCATCTCCGCAAGGTCATTAAACTTTTACGAATAGTCGATTTTAGACTCAAGTTTGTAGATTTTTAATTTTATTAAAATGACAAATATATGTATAATTCATATTAATTTCAGAAAGGTAAAATCCTCTATTTTCGATAAAAAATAATAAACAAGGTGCAATACTACGTAAAAGAAGAGTACGGGGGTGCAAAGGAGGGTCAGTTTTCGCATGAATAATTGAAAACGCGCTTGACAATTTTTTTAACAAATATCGTATAAATTCTTAGTACTATAATGGAAAAGGCTTGGATTGCCTGTAATGTGTCCATTAGTTAATAATTTTTAAATGTTTAAGTCAAATGTTTTACCAACTTACAAAGATATATGAAGTTGTAAGAGTTGACGAGGTAAACTATAAGAACGTCAAAAAAACAGCCTATATTTTCGGAAATTGCTAAGTTTGTCATAAAAAATTAAATATTTATGGCTTACTGCATTTATACCAATAGTAATACTTTCCAGAGATATTTAATTGTTATCAGCACATCATAAAAAATGTAAAAATCTGCTCAAGTCCATTAAATGAATTTCATCTGCAGACTTGAAAAGTTTTCGACGGGATGGTATGATGCTTTTTGATATTTTGGCTTGCAAATGCAAAGATTTTACTGCAATTGTCCAAGATATAAGAAAGTGGAAAAACATAAGCAAATGATATTGATTGTAAAGAAATAAGCTCCCAGAA
Source organism: Ephestia elutella (assembly GCA_018467065.1). Classification (NCBI taxonomy): domain Eukaryota; kingdom Metazoa; phylum Arthropoda; class Insecta; order Lepidoptera; family Pyralidae; genus Ephestia; species Ephestia elutella. The sequence continues at coordinate 7,474,067 of CM031591.1, read as the reverse complement.
ATATTCACAGGTCTTTGTACGTATCAGCAATAATTTCAGGCAACTCTCCCGAAGATTAGGCTTTACGATACATCTACAGTTAAATAGTCGCATGCCCGTTGACTGAAAAGTAAAAATTGACTGTTAGGTTTATATAGCGATGGAAAAATCATCACTTGGGCTGATCACTTCGGCTACATTAATTGTGAAACTATATGCTTCATTGTGGTTCTATATTAAAAGAAAAACCATCAGAGTTAAGATGGTTCTCGGTCTCTTTTTAACATTATTATTTACACGAAGATTTAGAAAGCATATAAGATTCCAGTCATTCAAAGACTATTATATGTACAACGACAGATATTGTATGTATAGAGTATTTTATGTACAACGACAATATTTTCTGGCTATGTTAATTGTCACGCAGAAGCAAATACGTGAGTTGGATGCTCGTCGTAGTTTGAAGGCACGCAGTATTTCTACATCATCAACCCCAAGATTTTTTGTAGTGGCAGATATTAATTTCAATATTTTAAATAATATAGAAATAATATATTGGCAAAACGATTGTATCTAGCCACCATTTTTTATACAATTATTGACTGAAGAAATTGGCAGTATAGTACAGCCTGGTGGCGAGAATCAGCTGTTATTCTTTAAGTTCTGTGTCCCATGCAATCTGTTGAATGAGTTGTGAAGATCACAGATGAAGTAGCCACTTAACATTACACTAAAACATCTCAATTGAGAGCCATACAGGCTGAATTAGAATTAAGAGAGAAAATGCCGAAATTTGACACTAAGTGTCATTTTAGAGCAAATTAATTTTATTTTTTTAATGTTATTTTTTTTACTTTTTACATTAAAACATTATTTTATGCTTAATTACCACATTTTGTGTTATTTCACATAATTTGAACCCGTTTACATGTCAATAAAAGGTCTGACAGGTAAAGCAAATTTTTAAAAAATTTTAAAACTTTGAAGTCAGTGCGGAGGCAAAAGATGTTGTTTGATTTATATCAAAATTGACATATAGTATTAATTTCGGGCAAAACACAAATCCCTTACTATTAGAATTCAAAATAAAGAAAAAAATATTCCCCATACATCCGCGCTCCACCCTAATATATATACAGATGATAACTATTATATAAAATTAAGACCTATCCTATACCTCATACATCTATGTATATCTGACAGGAGGAGGTGTTTAGGAATTATGGTGAAATAAACAAGCTCACTTCACTTTGGGGTCACTGAGTCAGCGGAGGAAGTAAGTAAGAGAAAGAACTCAAATAAATAAAAAATACAACAACAACGCGAACAACTTTTGAAAGTAGTTGAAGAATTTTATCAAGACCTTTACAAATCCAAAAAATCCGAACCAAACTTAGATACAGATGACCAAAGAGCACCACCCAATGAACATAAAGATGAAGGAAACATACCACCGATAATTATGTCAGAAGTAAGATATGCACTTACACAGATGAAAAAGACAACAATTAACGGAAATTAATTAAACGGAATAACATTAGAATTATTATCAGCAGGAGATACAGCAGTTTTGAAGGTCTTGGCAAAACTTTTTAATGAAGTTTTGTCTAGATGTGAAATACCCGTAGTTAGGAAAAATGCAATAGTTACCATCATCTATAAAAAAGGAGACACCTTTCAACTATCCAATTACAAACCCATAAGCCTTCTTTCTCAAGTGTATAAACTCTTTGCTAAAATTATCTGCAACCGTCTTACTCGAATATTAGATGAATGTCAGCCCGTAGAACAAGTTGGTTTCCGAAGCGGATTTTCCACAATAGACCATATTCATACTGTAAAACAGCTGATGGAGAAGAGTTCAAAACTTAACAGACCCTTATGTCTAGCCTTTGTCGGTTACGAAAAGGCCTTCGACAGCGTCGATCATTGGGCCGTGTTCAACTCTCTCCATCGCTCTTAGGTAGACACACGCTATGTGGATCTGCTGAAGGAGATTTATAATTCGGCAACAATGCAGGTGCGTCTGCATACTAAAACCGATCCTATACCTATCAAAAGAGGGTGCGGCAAGGGGATACCATCTCCCCTAAACTATTTACTGCTGCTCTAGATGATGTCTTTAAAACTCTAGAATGGGATTCAGAGGGACTTAATATCAATGGTGTACATCTATCTCACCTACGATTTGCAGATGACCTGATATTGTTTGCCGAAACGCCTAATTATCTAAAAAATGTCTTCATGACGAATCTCTGAGCGTAGGTCTTAAGATGAACATGATCAAGACAAAGATTATGTCGAGCATATCTGGCCTCTTAAACACGAACTTTACCGTTCATGGTGAGAGTATAGATGTGGTCGACAAATATACTTACCTTGGTCATTGTTTATCTTTTGACAAAAAACTAAGATCAAAGGAAATTGATTGACGTATACAGCTGGGCTGGGCAGCATTCAGTAAATCTCGGCATCAAATTGCAAGATCGAGTTCGTAGAGATACGACGTCGAACGAAAGTTCAAGACGTGATTTCCAGAGTTGCAACTTTAAAGTGGTACTGGACTGGGCACTTGGCTAGAAGGAACGATGGAAGGTGGAGTAAAGCTGTTACCGAATGGTACCCTCGAAATGGAAAACGGAGTGTAGCCGGATGCAGCTAGATGGGTCGACGATGTTAAGAATATTGCTGGCAACAACTGGAGTAGGATTGCCCAGGACCGAGAAGGTTGGCGTAGACAGAAGGAGGCCTATACCCAGCAGTGGGTCACGGAAGGCTATGGATGATCAAAAAAACACATACCTACATGAACACTGAAAACACTGAGCTTCTATTTAAGGCAGTGGTGTAAGAAATGAAAATGATTTTCAATGTTAAAAACAGAACCCTTCCTTGATAGTCTAGTAAAAACACCCGTATTCACAGACGTTTCCTTGACTTCAACTTGACTGACGTTTAACCGACTCGACCAATTTGGTATGGTTAGCCCATATATGGCATGTTCTTATGTATCATAATATTATATTAATAAACGAATAATTCTTGTTCTAATCCTCATTGTCGACATAGAGTACTTGTAAGATAACATACATGAGAGAGCTAGGTATCTAAAGTTTTTGGGTTTTGGTTAACATTTTCGGGGATTTTCGGGGGGTTGTCATGTGGTTTGATCTACAAGGCTTTCTGAATTCGAATTTTATGACTTCGTATATTATATGACAAAGATTAGATGGGAGATAACATATATGGGATATGTGGTGATTGTTACTATCATTGTGAAGTAAATTTTTGGGTTACCATTTTCGGGGGATCGACATATAAGGACTCAATTTGCAGGAACAGTAGTTCACCCGTTACTAAACACGCAAATATAATAAGTTATGTGAAAAATAATTATGATACATAAGAACATGCCCTATATGGGCTAACCATACCAAATTGGTCGAGTCGGTTAAACGTCAGTCAAGTTGAAGTCAAGGAAACGTCTGTGAATATGGGTGTTAGATTCCAACCCATCGGCATGGGGTGTCAATTTCTTTAGTGAATCCCCGTAATGCCTCACAAACTCATCCCTCCCTCACAAATCCGACGAATTCTCAATAATAGAGTCTGAACACTTTTCGTTGATTGATTTTTTTTTCGACAAAAAAAGTAAAATATTTTATATATTTCCGCTTTTTCGTAATATCGATACGTTTTTATTGAAATGATTGAACTTCCTAAGAGATTAAATGTTACCACAATGTGCTTCAGAAATGTTTGTTCATTAAATGTTGCTCGATTTGTTTGTCATTGAGTATTGAATGTATATCAAAATTATTATTATCATTTGTGAAGACATTACGGTCGTTTGGTTTTTTATAATTAAAAGCTTTTGTTATGTAATTAAAAGTTATTCTGTGGTTATATAACAGTATATAAAATTTATCAAATTAAACGCATGCAGCGAGGCATTTGAACGTTTAGCTTATAGATAAAAAAAGTATATAATATCAAATAACATTAAAATTTTTGCATACACACAAAATAACATTAAATTATTTTTATTGTCCCAAAATCACAACGTCCATGTCTATTCAATAGAATACTTTGCTAGAGCAAACTATTCTTTTGAAAGGACGTTTTGTCACTGGCAACACTGGGCCGGCTGCCAAATTGTAAATATTAAAACAATAGCCTTCTTGTCGAAAGGAAGTTTTTGTACAACACGTCGCAGGATGTTACTTGGCTATTGTTCGATCTTTTATTAGATCAGACATATCTAGGTACCTACCTACAAATAGAAAAACTCTACGTTGGATGTTTGCTTTATATACGAAATATTTCCAGGAATTGAGAGTAGTCAGAAATATGGGAAGGTTTTGTAAAAATAACAATAAATTTTAATAATTCTCTTGAGAATAACTTTCTAAGTAGAGTTAAAAATAAACTTCACGGAACTTTACTTTAAAAATAAATGTTTTCGCCCTCTGAACATTTTATAAGTCCTATGCTATAAAAAAATAGATCCTCTTTCTTTTTGATATCAATAAAAATACTTCCGTTACTGAGCGACTGACTGACAACGCACAGTCAAAACGTAAGAAGAAGTTGAAATTAGGTATGTAGGTTCCTTATGGAGTGTAGGGGAGCACTAAGAGAGGATTTAACGAAACTCCCACGGGAACGAAGTCTCATGCCCAGGCTAGTTAATAATAAAACTATGATGTCCAAGAAAACAATAATTAAAAAAAAAAAACACCACAACTGATAGCCTATGTTACCCTATTGTAAGAAATCTACACACAAATCTAGTTGTATCTGTTGGAATTTTAATATAGAAACTTACATACATAACATATACGAACTCTAGAAACATAATGCTCCTATTTGAAGTAGTTGTGTAAAAAGAAAACAGGAGGAAACATGGTGATAAGAAGTATTGATTCCCGTTCTCCCTAGTTCACAGTCAATATAGATGGGCCATTTTGAGTATTTTATATCTAGCATCTTAATACCTCATTGTTGAGATATACCCTCACAATCTCACAAAATAAAGTCTATATAAATGGCATAAACAAAGGGAATCTTGCTGTTCCAGCGCTGTGAATCAAGGACAAGTACGCAGATCATAGGGGAATAGGAGATATTGCAAACGATGATGGTGTTTCCAATCTTTTTCTTTTTATTTTACTACTAATATTATGAACGTTAAATTGTAAGAATGGATATTAAATATTTTTTTTTGTTTGTTGGACTTTTACGTAAATCACCTGGATGGATTTTGATGTAGTACACTTACCCCGGAACTCCTACGGAAACTGAGTCCCGGGGTGCACCTAATTTAACTATAAACTTTTACGAAAATAATTATACATTTAAATAAATTTTATCATTTTAAATAATTTAAACTAAGTAGTAAATCCCAAAAATTGTTAATAAGTGCTGCTCTTTCATCCATTCTTCAACATACAATTTTATTTTAATTTTAATGTATTTTTAACAGCATTTAATTTTAATGTAAAGAGGCTGGCACTTAAACTTTTCTTGGAATAGAAGTTAATGAAATAGTGTTAAACATACTTTTAGAAGTTTTGGAGATGTCATATTCAGCTATTTTTGATCTCGAATTTGTTCCGTTATATCTAGCCTCGGCTCACCCCTCAATGCATAGTTATCTTGATAATGGCACAAAGCATTGGGGTGGAAGCGTAGATTCTTTGCAATAGATTTGAATAGTTAGTAACGCGACGAGATAGGGAATGTTTGGGGGCGGTACAATCACATATTTCTTTCTTGATATCCCATTTCCTTATTTCCTAGATCTAAGGCCGCGCCTTAATCTGTAGAACCGTTCCGGCGATGTCTACTCCGCCTTATTTAACTCAATTTGCTCTGTATCAGCAAAATGGACCCTCATTTTAGTGATGTAACGATAGCTGTAGATGTCTCGATGAGATTCTGTGACAGGAAATAGTTTTGGTGATACATGGAATTATATTTGATGCGACATAAGGTATTGATGCAATTAATTATAGTTTTAAAACTTTTTTACTCATAAATAATACGAGACGACTCACGTTGTATGTATCAGCTCTGTGGACCTGCTTAAATAGTTGAATGAAAATTTTGAATACAGTTTTATTATAAGTCCGCATGCTAGAGACTTCCTGCAGATAACGTTATCCATTTCGTAGCCCCAAATTTGACATACTTTAGTAAAATACGAGGCGCACAACAAATTTATTTAATACTTAAGTATAATATGAAATTCAGACACTTCAGATGTTGTAGAAGTTAACTGAGGGACACGACCCTCAGCAGTGAAGGAACGATTAAGAAGAACGCAAGACAAAGAGCTAGTGATTAAATTAGCAAAAAACACAGACAATCTGCTATGAAAGCCATTAGATTTCGGACTTTATTCGCATAAAGAACTCACATCTGCTACAAACAGAGTGAGCCACAATCAATTAGGTCTAAAGGAAATTAAATTATTTATCCTCGGATTCGCACTCTGGCGCGATGCCATTTTCTGTGGAGAGAAGCGCGCTTGACAGTTTGATAAATTAAAAAAAGTGTAGTGCGGTGGTAAAGGTTCTGTTGAAACTTTATAATTGAGTTTTTTTTCTCACCCATTGTACTGTCTGATAAACGTGGTAAAACGACACGACGCGTGAACGTCAAATAGTCGTTGGTTTCTTCATCGTCGTCGTCCTATCTTCTTCTCTCAGCCGAAAGACGTCCACTGCTGGACAAAGGCCTCCCCCAATGGGGGGTTTTGCCATAATCGCCACGCTTGGCAGGCGGGTTGGCGATCGCAGTGTGATGGCATAGTACGCGGAAAGATGCTGCTGCCCATCCTCCGGTGTTTTAAATCCCTTAGTCGCCTCGTACGACACCCACGGGAAGAGGTGGGTTGGTGTTATTCTAGGGCCACACCACAGGCCGTCCTATCTTAGTTGTTGTCATATAGAGAGCAACGTACAAACACAATCCGTGAGGTGAGTGGCGATTTGTGTGTGTTATATATACACCTAAGGCGCTAAGCAAACGAGCAGCACTTTTGCTGTCAACAAGCTAACTGCAGCTGTCGTCAAAGGCCACTGCAGCTGTCGCCTTTCGCCGAGGCTTGCAGCTGATGCTTTGGCAGCAAGCGTCAACCAGTGGCGATGGCTGCTGTTACTCACCTAGGACGACGGGTATCTAAGTTATACTTACATAATCCTAATCCTAACTTAATCCTCGTTTGCCGCCCTATGTTATACAAAATGCGATTATAATTATAAATGCGAAAATGAGTTTGTTTGTTTGTTACTCTTCATGCTTTATCTGCTGGACCAATCTTTCTGAAATTTCGCATACACATAGTTAGAAGTACTGAGAAGGACTTTTTCATCCCGGGAAAAGCACTGGTCCCGTGTGAAACTCACGCGGTCGAAGCCGCGGGCAAAAGCTAGTTTCAAATAATTAATCTTTCATATAAGTAGTTACTGTACCATAAACCATCATATAAGAGAAGAAAATAAAACTAATAGACAACTGAAAAAGGTTTTCCTAAGTGCGGATTTCTAAAAGCAAGATGAAAAAGTACTGCTCTCGTTGCCATGATTAATTTTGGTGGATTTAAAAAGCCTTCCGGATTTATGACTCGAATGTGGGGATGAAAAATTGATTTTGTGAAGGTTTTGGATCTTTAATGTAAGTGCCGGCTTAACTAATTTAGCATGTTAATTAAAAGTCTTGGTGGAATCAAATGCTTTATACTTAGCTATCTATTTATTTACTAGTATGAAACAGAAGAGTTTGTGGTTGAGCGTTGCTTTAGACACGGCGCAAGCAAATGGGGAGACCTATGCCCATCAGTGGGAATTCAATTCACGTATGTGAATTAGCAGTTTAGGTGAATAAAGTTTAGGGGCGTGGTTTTCTCGAATCTATTTAATCTATACATATAATAAAACAGTAAAAATATTTTGTCTGTACATTTAGTATTTTTTGACTGAAATGGATAGAGGGACACTTAAAAAGAATAATAAAAAGCAAACAATTTTTTTTAAATTTCTTGTCTGTCTGTCTGTCTGTCTGTATGTATGATCACGCTAATCTCCGAAAGTACTAAACCGATTTGAATGAAACTTGGCAACATTTAGGCTATAATTGATTTTGAAAACTGGAACACCCGATGAAGAACCAAAACAGAAAAGTTAAACTATAAGAAATATGGAAATGGTGCCTTAACAAAAAGTCGTTCAACCTGATGAGCATTTTCTGCTGACGTTTAAAACTTGAAGATATGGAACATCTGATGAAAAGCTCCAAGAGACCAGCTTCACTATAACATATATGTTAATGGCGCCTTAGCAAAACTTGATTAATCTGATGAACATTTTCTGTACCTAGACGTATAAAAATCGAAAATCCGAAATATCTAAAACAGTTTGGAACACAAAAAGATTTTTCATCTAAGCGAAACTCACGCGGGCGAAGCCGCGGGTGACAGCTAGTCGATAAATAAATATTTAATAGATCGATCTCGAATATTATTTAAGTTTTAAGACTCGCTTTTATTTAAACTTATCCACTTGTTTGAAACTAACTAGCAACACTAGACTACTAGCTCAGGTAAATTAAGTTTACGGAGCCCTACATCGCACACGTAGTCACAGAGCGGGCGCTTCATAGAAACGGGGCGTCAAATATACCTACTACTACTACTAATGAAACTGTATATCCGTGAACACGTTAGTAACAAGTCAATGTGTGCGTTATAGTCATAACGTCCCAATACACACAAGAACGGCAGAGAAGTGCGGAGGGTGCGGGGGGCTGCTATATTGCGGGAGGGGCAGGAGTTTCCTTTCTGTACGTAGTACTTATATCAATTCTGTGACGTAGTTGAATTCAACTACGCTACTACGTGTAGTTTAAAACTTCAGTTAATAATGGTAGGTCTATAAAGACAGACAAAATCAGAAACTCTGTTTTATATAATGATTAGGTGGAGCGAAATTACTTTTTTCTGATTTTAAATTTCTAATAGTGAAAAGTTTATGCCTTTTGGTCTCAAACATACACATTTAAAATATTATTTAAAAAAAAATAGGGTAACCGTCTCCGCAAGGTCATTGAACTTTTACGAATAGTCGATTTTTAGACTCAAGTTTGTAGATTTTTAATTTTATTAAAATGACAAATATATGTATAATTCATATTAATTTCATAAAGGTAAAATCCTCTATTTTCGATAAAAAATAATAAACAAGGTGCAATACTACGTAAAAGAAGAGTACGGGAGTGCAAAGGAGGGTCAGTTTTCGCATGAATAATTGAAAACGCGCTTGACAATTTTTTTGACAAATATCGTATAAATTCTTAGTACTATAATGGAAAAGGCTCGGAGTGCCTGTAATGTGTCCATTAATTAATGATTTTTGTATGTTAAAGTCAAATGTTTTACCAACTTACAAAGATATATGAAGTTTTAAGAGTTGACGAGGTTAACTATAAGAACGTCAAAAAAACAGCCTATATTTTCGGAAATTGCTAAGTTTGTCATAAAAAATTAAATATTTATGGCTTACTGCATTCATACCAACAGTAATACTTTCCAGAGATATTTATTTGTTATCAGCACATAATAAAAAATGTAAAAACTGCTCATGTCCATCAAATGAATTTCATCTGCAGACTTGAAAAGTTTTCGACGGGATAGTATGATGTTTTTTGATATTTTGGCTTGCAAATGCAAAGATTTTACTCAATACAATTGTCCAAGATATAAGAAAGTGCCAAAACGTGAGCAAATGTTATTGATTGTAAAGAAATAAGCTCCCAGAAATATTCACAGATCTTTGTACGTATCAGCAATAATTTCAGGCAACTCTCCCGAAGATTTAGGCTTTACGATACGTCTACAGTTAAATAGTCGCATGCCCGTTGACTGAAAAGTAAAAATTGACTGTTAGGTTTATATAGCGACGGAAAAATCATCACTTGGCCTGATCATTTCGGCTACATTAATTGTGAAACTATATGCTCCATTGTGGTTCTGTATTAAAAGAAAAACCATCAGAGTTAAGATGGTTCTCGGTCTCTTTTTAACATAATTATGTACACGATACCTTCTAGAAGATTTAGAAAGCATATTAGAACCCAAAAAATGGCTATTTTTTGTACAAAGACAATATTTTCTGGCTATGTTATTTGTCACGCAGAAGCAAATACGCGATTTGGATGCTCGTCGTAGTTTGAAGGCACGCAGTATTTCTACATCAACAACCCTAAGATTTTTTGTAGTGGCAGATATTAATTTCAATATTTTAAATGATATAGAAATAATATATTGGCAAAACGATTATATCTAGCCACAATTTTTCATACAAGTTACGACTGCAGAAATTGGCAGTATAGTACAGTTTGGTGGCGAGAATCAGCTGTTATTCTCGTGACTTCCGTGTCCCATGCAATCGGTTGAATGAGCTGTGAAGATCACAGATGAAGTAGCCACTTAACATTACACTAAAACATCTCAATTGAGAGCCATACAGGCTGAATTAGAATAAAGAGAGAAAATGCCGAAATTTGACACCAAGTGTAATTTTAGAGCAAAATAATTTAATTTTTTTAATGTAATTTTTTATACTTTTTTCATTAAAACATAATATTGTATGCTTAATTAACTTATTTTGTGTTAATTTACATAATTTGAACCCAAACACATGTCAATAAAAGGTCTCACAGATAAAGCAAATTTTTCTAAATTTTTAAAACTTTGAAGTCGGTGCGGAGACAAAAGATGTTGTTAAATTTATATCAAAATTAACATATAGTATTAATTTCAGACAAGACATAAATCCCTCACTATTAGAATTCAAAATAAAGAAAAAAAATTCCCCATACATCCGCGCTCCACCCTAATAATGATACATTAATTACTGAAAATCCCAGAGAATAAGCCGAGTCTACCAACAAACTTTCAGAATCATACATAAAACATCAGGTGACGCGCCCTCCGGACCCCAAACTATTCCAAGTTTGACGACTTCCAATGTTGGGATAACTATTGTTATGAAAATTAGATTGGGAATAGTCCAACAGTTTTTTGTAACAATTTACTAGCTAGAAATTATTCGTTTAGTGAATAAAACAAGAAAAGTCAATGTACGAGTATTTTTTAAGAGTTTTCACAGAATAAAAAGTAGACACTTCTTTTTGTCCTTTACCTTCTCCCACTTTTATGTGAGTTCGGCACAGTATTTTAATTTCCTTTATTTCGATTTGAAGCGGTGGTGGTGGCCAAGTAGTAATGACACCAGCCTGAGGTTGGATAGGATCCGGATTCAAATTATACCACATGAGTTTGTAGACTAATCTGACCCATAGGGTAGTTTTCTCATAGACCTGCTGAAAACATCGTGAGGAAACTTGCACATTCATTGTTGACTGTTTAGTGAACAAGTGTGTAAACAGCTACTGCCACTAAATGGAGGTAGGCGGAGGCGACTTGACTAAAATCTGACACCAGTGTTAGTAATAACACACTCGCTAAGAAGATTTCAATTCTTGTTTGCTATCTCATTTGATACTACCTTCCTACCCATGCTTTCCCTGACACAATCCATCCATCTTTTATTGGGTCTTTCTCTATTTCTTTGTCCCCTTACTCGCATATTAAGGACTCTTAGTGATATGATTTGCTGCCTCAGTACAGTGTATCCTTATATAATTGGACGCTGATTACCTGACTGATTGGTCCATTGTTCGAGATAGGTCTTTGATAGCGTCAAGAATATCTATCTGAATTTGCTATATCAACATATACGTTGATATATCTATAGATAATTCAGATAGATGGCGTTGTTCTTGGAGCGCGATAGACGTTGGTGCACTTAGGTACATTGATAGATGATCTAACCTACATTTAAAAGCAATTTTAAGTAAAATCGTCACGTAGACGTCGTGATGCCACTCTGTCTTGAAAACTATAGACCAAAACAACACGACAGTTGAGTCATTGTTTAAAATTGCTGTTAAATATTCAGATGCAAGTTTTCTAACTAATATGGATGGTCTGACTTAGGATATTTTACAAGAAGTACATAAAAAAGATAAAGATTCAAGAAAAGGAAATGGGGCTTTCGCCCGAAAGCGGAAAATATTGTAGCTATTTTAAAAATGTCTTAAAGCATAACAGTAGAATCAACCTCATCAATATTATCAATTAAGCCGTCGACGGGTTTCTTCAGCTGTGTCACGAAGTTTTATTTAATTATAACGGATGATTTATGATTCACGAAGTCGTTATGTAATCCAGACATTTCTATTATACTTATTTTTTTTAATTGAGATATTTTGCTGTACGAAGCAATAAATTTTTATCTAATCTAGTCTATTTTTACGCCATCGAAGCAATAGAATATAGAACTTAATAACAAAATCTACACTTCAATAATATTCCAAAAAGGAAGAAGAGGCTCTTTTATAGCGGGAGTTAGAACTGAGGAAGGAATTTTGGAAATTCTACACCTGGAGGTAATGGATAGAAATAAATTCACGCGGGCGAAGCTGAAAGCAAAAGCTAGTAAATAAAGGACAATACTAGAACTAATTCCATGACACATCCTGTAACCAACCTAATAAGGAATTCCGGCTTTGTACGCACAGAACAGGAGCAATACCTAACAATTCCTCGGATTGTTATCGACAATACAGTATCATACAAGGGGACTTGAACAAATATCGTATTCTGCCGCCGTGCTAATATTTGCGCTTTCAGCATCTCGTATCAATGATCCGAGTTCATAGACCGGATCTACGGATCCGGATCTAGTGAACTATTAGTTCATTAAATATTAGGTTACATGCATATTTAGTTTATGAAGCAAAACGGGTAGGTCCACTTTGTATATTCTTCTTCTTCCTTGCTTTAGTCCCAATTTATTTGGGGTCAGCTCTCCTAGTAAGGTTGCGCCACGGCCATATGGTTGTGGGTTGTCACTTTATCTGGATATGCTGCTTTCAACTCCTTTTTTGGTCCACTTTGTATTTGCTATGATGAATTCTATTTGTAGAACAGCCACGGAATAACTGAAACTAGAATCTATAACACAAATTATTTTGATTATTTTTGGGTTTTTTGCAAAAAATTGGATTTTTGCACAAAAACATTGATCGGTTGATTGCACGATACGTGACGTAACAGCATTTAACCTAACTCAGTTCACAGTTCAATGCAGCAATGTTGGATGTTTATCTATATAGGTATGTTGTAAACTATGGTATCGCTGAGTAAGTATCCCATAACACCAGTCACGAACTTACTTTGGGGCTAGCTCATTCTGTGTGATTTGTCCGTATATATTTATATTTAATGGAGTTACATTTCCTCAAACTTCCTTTTTTATTTTCTCAATATCTTCATTCTTTTCCCTTTTTTCTCATCTATTTCTTCAAACAACGAAGTAATAGTGCCGTATAAGTGTGCAATATCAAGTTTCAAAGCCAGCAAATACTGGTCGTATCGGTTATCAATACAACCACTAGATCGTAGCATTGGCATTTAAGTCTCTTGGTATATGGTGTAATTTGGTTCTTACGAGTACATTATACCCTCACTGTTCTGGTGATAATATGGATATTATCGCATTCGATTTCATCTAAATTTTATCTTAAAATCCTAAGACCGCAACCAATAATAAGAATACGTGTATATTGTATTTAAGACTAGCTTTAGCCTTCGGCTTCAACCGTGTTATTTTATCTTCATTCATTTCGCCTTCTTTGGGCTAAAATCAAAATCCTCTTGGTAGAGCTCACTGAAGCTATATAAAGAATATCTCTGCAATATTTTAGGTTCAGAGGTTTTATCTGTGCGTTGATTCACTAATTATTTAAATGATGAGCTCATATTGTCTGTAGGTACTTCAGTACAGACAATAGTCCAAATCTCATGCTCAGTAGTCCAAATCTTTTGACACGCAGTTGGTTTGGATGGATTGATACGATGTTGACTGTACGTAACTATCTTTCATTATATGTAGGGATTAATTCATTCCTTTATACTTCTGGCCATCAGACTTTGTTGACAGACACATAGTTTACCTAATAATTAAGGTCGTTGGTGTGTCCTGAATTTGATAACCAACCTACTATAGCTTTCCAGATATTTATACAGAGTGTGTGGAGTATTGCTTTCTTGATAAGTAATATTAGTAAAATAAAACTCGCTATGTTTATTGTTACTCTTGATTTTATACTCCACTCGATTAGATTGGTCCTAATTTAATTTTTCAGTCTAATACAAGGCGGTCAAGTTTGGCGTTTCTTCTTAACAGTGATCGTTCCGAGATGCTAATAGTTTGTAGCTTAGATATTTATAATAAATAAATTAAAATTTGGCGTGAAATCGTGCCTGTGAACGTCTAATTTTGGAATAAAGTAAGCAAGTTTTGATTTTTTGGACGCTTATCAAACATAGAGCTACACGGCTCCTTCGTGCGCGGAAGTTTTTGTTGCTCGAAGTTATCAAATGACTTATTACATACATACATAGAACCACGTCTTTAACCCTTACGGGGTAGACAGAGCCAAGAGTCGTGAGACTCGAAGGCCACGCTTAGCTGAATAGTGAGCTCTCTGATGGAATGGAGATTCAGGTGTAGCCCATCGCTTATGAGTGGAGCCTTCCCTCGATTGACTTTTACAATCTGCGCGGGAAGAGAAGCAGCTGGCACATTCTATGTTTTCCTTTGACTTATTTATTGGTACCTACTTAAGTAGTAGGTAAATAAGTAATCAACGCAAAGACGAAACCGTTAAACGTAGAAATTTAATATTTATGCAGAGACGTAAGTGAGCACGGATTTTTGTAAATTTCTCCCCAAAAGGGAGGTGAATAACGAAATTCACGCGAACGAAGCCGAGGAAAATAGCTAGTCCTAACTAATATTATAAATTCGAAAATGACTTTGTTTATTTGTTTGTTACCTTTTCACGCTTCATCTACTGTACCAATCTTACTGAAATTTCGCAAACACATAGAAGTACTGAGAAGGACATAGGGCACCTTTCATCCCGGGAAAAAGCACTGTTCCCGTGGGAAATTAACGCGGGCGAAGCCGCAGGAAAAAGCTAGTATATTAATAAAAGTAAAGATACGGCATAAGCAGTATTGTAAATACACGTAGGTAAGTAATATTTTCAGATCAACGGTAATACCTCCAAGAAAGATGGTGGAATGAAAACAATGGCCCATATCGACCTCTAATCCAGACTTGGCAAACATAATAAAGAAGACCCTTCTGAAATCGGCTGCGTAATACCTATTCAAGGCATCAGAAAAGAATAAAAGTTGAAATGTAAATCATGTTGGCAGTTTGGCGATTCACGTGTGTAATATTTCCTGGTAAATAAATTTAAAAAAAAATTAACAGTATTTCTGGTGACTCCCTTCATTTCCAAAGAAAATGGCAGCGTAAATTATTGACTTGAAGACGTAAAAAACCAGAAGGGAAGAAATGTTAAAAGTCTTTTAGATATTAGTGATTGCGGAAATTCTACATACAAATCATGTTGTGTACTGAGTACTCTTTTTGGTTTGAACAATAGAATTATTTTTTAAATTTGTATGTAGCCCGAGACGCCGGAAGAAAAAAAATAAATTAAAATCCGGTGACTCGGCTCGAGGGTCGAGTGAGCATCGGGCCGAGTCGCCGGGATCCTCAATAAATAAATGTTTACTTTCTCCACGGTTGTAGGTACTCCACACATTTTTTTTTAATTTAAAACTAACAGTAGGTGAAATTTCTACAGTACTAATCATGTCGTGTAAAAAAATTATTCAATCATAATGTCATCTAAATATAGAAAATCTCGAAAAATTACAGATCACACTAAAAGGTACATACAAACATATAAGTTATATACATTTTTGAAATCGCCTTTTAAAGCCCTTTAATTTGATACCCCATTCGATAAGATTGATCAAAGTTTTTTTTTTGGTCTGCTATTTATACCATGTTCTGGTTAATATCACCAGTAGGCGGGGCATTTAATTTTTTTTACCGACAAATTCCTACAACCATGATTCTTATACTTAACATTATTTTGATGTTTTTAGACATCCTTATATAAAAAAAAAAGAATTTTGATGATCCGATATGAAATGGGAGGGGTAAATAAACTATACTGAATTGCTCGTAAACAAAAAAGTTTACAATAGAGATTACTGTTCACAATTAATTATAAGACTTCATTTACCTGTAAATAAAAGTTGGCCGGTTTATAATAAGGCTTTCTAGTCATAAAATGTATTTTTAACGTTATAAATGTCAATATGGTTTTTATTTAATTACAGGAAATCGGGTTCATAAACATGAGTCGTTTTTTAAAATTAAGATTGAATAATTCACATTACGTACGAATATACAATTTTCTCGACTGTAGAATTAAAAAAAAAAAATTAAAAGTTAATAAAAAAAAAACTGTTGTAGTCACCCTTATAAAAATTGAGGATATGGTTTATTACAATAGTATACGAATAATATATAAAAGTCACCATTGCTGGATTTTTTGTTTTTGTACAGGATGTTTTTAAAGTATAAAAATTACAACTCATTAAAAAATCCATTTCGGATTGTTATTTATTGGTGATTTTTTAAATCAAGCTTTTATTATTCGTAATGAAACATGTAACAAAAAATCACCCTGGTAGGATTTTTTGTTTGAGAGTTATAACAATATGAGTCTTATAATAGCGTTTTAAAAAAAACGGCGGTGGTGATTTTTTTTTGCACTTAAATTTGCAGTTGTAATATCATAATCTATGTAGTTTATAAAAATCACCATCGTAGGATTTAATGTGACCACCTCCATATAACTGAAAATTCACAGCCCCGACTACAGTTAAAAAAGACGTAACGATTTTAATTATTTTTAAAACATAAAAGTAGTTATTGTGGCTGAAATATAAAAGCTAGATATATGCTATCGCGGACTTTTTTGTAGACCTATAATAGATACACAATTCCTCCATACATGATTTTGATACATCTCTTAGGATTGAACAGCGTTTTCGATGAAAGCTGCCGGGCGGCAAATTTTTATCCGACTTCCTTAACAATTATCGTCATATTTCAACTAATATACACAAAACCTAAACAAATTATACAATAAAACCTTCCTCATGAATCACCCTATCTATTAGTGAAAACCGCATGAAAATCCGTTCACTAGTTTTTGAGTTTATCGCGAACAGACAGACAGACAGACAGACGCCGCCGGGGGACTTTGTTTTATATGTTTTATGATGATATGATATAATCCGCCATTTTGTTTTTATGATGACGTCATATAACCTATGTCACTCGGAGGAACGCAAGGAATCTAAAAATACCTCTCACATCAAAGCCGTTCAGGACTTATCTATACATATAATAAAACAGTAAAATATTTTGTCTGTACATTAAGTATTTTGACTAAAATGGATAGAGGGACACTTAAAAAGAACAATAGAAAGCAAAAAATTTTTTTTGGAATTTTTTGTCTGTCTGTCTGTATGTATGTACACGTTTCACGCAAAAACTACTGGACGGATTTAAATGATTTTTTTTTTGTTGTATAGCTATAAAGTCTGGGCAACATATAGGCTATAATTGATTTTAAAAACTGGAACACCTGATGAAGAACCATAACAGAACAGCTAAACTATAAGAAATATGGAAATGGTGCCTTAACAAAAGTCGTTCAACCTGATGAGCATTTTCTGCTGACGTATAAAAATTGACGATCTGGAACATCTGATGA
The DNA here is from genome assembly GCA_018467065.1 of Ephestia elutella. Classification (NCBI taxonomy): domain Eukaryota; kingdom Metazoa; phylum Arthropoda; class Insecta; order Lepidoptera; family Pyralidae; genus Ephestia; species Ephestia elutella. The sequence goes on along the minus strand of CM031591.1, from coordinate 7,456,304 downwards.
AAAGTTCCAAGAGACCAGCTACACTATAACATATATGGAAATGGCGCCTTGGCAAAAACCGTTCAACCTGATGAGCATTTTCTGCTGACGTATAAAAATTGAAGATCTGGAACCTCTGATGAATAACTTCAAGAGACCAGCTACACTATAACATATACGGAATAATGGCGCCTTAGCAAAACTTGGTTAATCTGATGAGCATTTTCTGTAGACGTATAAAAATCGAAGATTGGAAGACAGGACAAAACAGTTTGGAACACAAAAAGACTTTCATCACGCGGGCGTAGCCGCGGGCAACAGCTAGTGGTGGAATAAAGAAACTTACATACATACATGAACCCTGAAAACATAACACTCCTTTTTTGGTCAGTCGTGTAAAAAGGAAGTGCTTGTTAATTTGTGAGTGTGTTTGTAGGGCGTATTCTTGGAAACTACTGAACCTATTTCAAAAATTCTTTCACCAATATAAAGCTACATTATAACTGAGTGACATAGGCTACAATTTATGTATGTACCTTCCGCGCGAAGCCAGGGGCGAGGCGCTAGTAATTAATAAAATAAAATAAATTTACTACATAAAACAAAGAATAAAGAATGCTTCCATGCTGGTCTGGGAGCGAAGAAAAACATTTAATGTGCCAGCTGCTTCTCTTCTCGCGCAGATTGTAAAAAGTCAATCGAGGGAAAGGGCTTTAAACTGGGGATTCCTCCACTCATAGGCGATGGGATAGCAACCTGTCACTATACCTGAATCTCCATTCCATCAAAAAGCCCTCTATTCAGCTACGCGTAGCCTTCGAGTCTCACGACTCTTGGCTCTGTCTACCCCGTAAGGGATAAAGACGTGATTCTATGTATGTATGTATTTGACTGTTAGTTTATTGAAATTATAGGTCCTTATAAGTTAAATTAAATCGATAACAACAGATGGCGCCAGGCCCTCGAAAGTAATTTATTGGACAGTGTTCGATCGTTAAGGACTATTGTGGTTTGCACTGCACTTTTTAAAGAAAACGAACGTCTTCTCGGGATGATTGTTTAATTCCAACTAACTAGCCTACTATCATAACATGTTTTTAAATATGCATCTGCGAGCATCGAACATACCGCCCACCAAAGGGCTCTAAAGACCTTTAATCAAATATTACAATTTAGAAACATGAAAAAACATTTACATGCACATTTTAAACTGAATACAAGATTGTATATAGTACGGACTACAACAAGTTGTACACCTATGTACACAAAAACAAATCAATTTGTATTATGACATGTGCTAAAAATGTATTAATGTTGAGAACAGAATACATTCCAACAAGTAAATAAATCTGCATGCAAATTTTGACTATTTTGGACCATTCAAAATCAATCTAAAAAATTAAATTTAATAAACTACGTTAATTATTTGGAAATTGAATCTTATTATAATTATTTTTTTTATAATTTAATCAATCTAATGTCAAATTGAGAAAGAACTAAAATTATATCGATTTTAAGTGTCAATAGGCAGAAGGCCCAGTTTAGTGACGTGTCTTTTGACTTTCTTTTCGCCACTTTTGACACTGTAGGTAGACTCACGTGGGTTGGTTTACGTTTCGGTTCTTACCGCCCACCCTGAGAATATTGCTGAAATCTAAATATGAGTGTGGTGATTTTAAATTGCCTTTCTTCTTTACTCTGGTTCTCATTTTGACCTTGTGCTTTAGATTTTCCCTTTCGTCAACAAACAATTTCCTCTTTGCAATTTTGATACAAACATTCAATGAGTTGTCTATATCTTCAATCGTCATTGGAAAATCTAAACTTCTATTCAAGCAAATTTTACATTTCAGGAATCTTTTACAATAGGCAATTTTCTTCAGCAGCTCTGTCAATATGTTAAAATCTTCAAACTCGGTAAGTATATTTTTCATATCTTCATTCTTTTCTTCTAATTTCGTATTTGCCAGGTAATTCTTTCTCATCTTTAACTCAGTTGTCAATTTTTAACATTTTTCCACAGGTATTTCCTTAATATTATTTGGTGTCGTGTCAATCCATCTCTTTAATTTTATTTCTTTCCGGTGTTCATTGCTATTTCTTGTACTAATCCATTCTTCTTTTGTTTCAGGGTCCAGATCATCATTCCAACATTCCCAGCCGACTCCCTTCAGCCATAATTTCTGTATTAATATTTTTGCAGGTAGCAAAGTGGGGACCAGCCAGCTGAGGGGATCAAAAAGCCGTCGGATCTCCGCTAGTACACTTCCTTTTGTCATTACTTTATCTGATTGAGGTAAGTGAAAATTATAATGAAATTTGTCTTCTCCCATGTTCCAGGAAAGTCCGAGGGCCTTCGTTGTTATATCTATCTTAGTATCGACGTTCATTCTTGAACTTCTCTTCGATGGCTCAATTTGTTTCAGAAATTCCGTGTTATTGGATGTCCACCTTTGTAATGTCATTCCTCTTCTTTGTAAAATAGCAGTAATATTTTTTGCAGTGTCCACAGCTTCAGGTAAAGTATAATTTTTAGACATCCAGTCATTCATATAAAAGTCTTCGTTTGTAACTAGAATTTGTCGATAAAACATTTGAACATCAGCGGTATATCTTTTCATTCTCCACCTAATGACGATCGACTTCATATCTTTCTGCAGTTGTGGACCCGCCACCAATTCTTCGTTTAGGGATGTGTGATTTGACCCATTCGAATATGCGTCAAAAACGGTGCGAACCTTGGAGGTATCCTTATCTTGTATTATCACTGCGTGGTGAGGAAGGTACACAGCTGTACTTTTGACTTCTTCATATGGAACTTCTTCTAAATGATTCAAAGTTTTGTCTTCTTCTAAAACCTTCGTGTACTCTTCCTTTAGCGTTTCAACTTTTCTTAATCGTTTTTCTAACTGTTCAAGTCTTCTCTTTGCTATCTCTCTAGTTTGACCTTCCGGTGATTTAGGGTTTTCCGTCTTAAATGGCAATTTTACCATGTATCTTCCTTCTTCGTTTCTGGCGTAAGTTTCTTCATATAATCTTTCACAAGCAATTTCCTCCTTTGTATATTTCTTCTTCTTGTCATGCTCTATTTCCCAGAAGTCCCTCAACATATCATCAATATCAAGGTTGTGATGCATGACAATTATTTCTTCAGAGGAAGTTGCGTCTTGTACTGCCCCAAATAAGATCCAACCAAGGCTTGTATTTTGGGCGCATGGGGAACCTGGTGGACCCTTGATTAATTCACTCTTCAAAATTTGGGAACATACTTCAACACCAAGAAGAAGGTCGATTTTTCCTACTTCATGATAATTCGGATCAGCTAAGGTAAGTCCTCTTAAATGTTTCCAATTGTCAGCAGGCGTCTTGATTTTCTTCGTCGGAAGATGAGTAGTCAGTCGTGTAGCTATTACATATGCCTTTATATCAAGCTGGAATGTATCGTCGTGACTTGACAGAAGTTCCAGCTGTACTACGTGCTTGACAGTCGTCTTTGTTGAACCGACACCTGTGATGTTTCCCTTAGCCGATTGTCTCTTGACCCTTAAGGTTTGTGCTGCTCTCTCGCTGATAAAGTTGGCCTGAGATCCTACATCCACTAACGCGCGCAATATTGTTACGTATCCTTTCTCATCTCTTACTGGAACCATTGCCGTAGCAAGCAAAGCTGTAGATTTCTTTGCTGTGAAATGAGTAGCTATTGCGTCGTCTGTTTGTTCGTCTTCTCTGTGTTCGTCTTCTTTGTATTCGTCTTCAGTGTCATCAAGGCTGTGGTGAGTTTGTATGCTGTCCTTCTCTTTGGAGTCTCTATTTTCATGGAGTAACGAGTGATGTCTTCTCTTACAGATGCGGCATGCAACTGGTACACGGCACTTCCACGCAGAATGACCCTCCGCCAAGCAATTAAAACACAAATTTTTGTTTTTTACAAATTCACTTCTTTCTTGAGGCTGCAGTTTGCTGAATGTCTTACAGTGACTTAAGGTATGTGTCTCTCCACAGTTAATACAAGTCTGAACCGTCGATTGTGATGCAACATGAAACGATTTGCCTTTGTGAGTTTGGCTCTTCTCCTTTATTGTGGACGTATTGTTTGTATTCGTAACCAGCTCCAAAGTTCTAAACTTTCCTTCCAAAAATTGTTTCAGGTCGCGCCAGGTAGGTAACTCATTTTGTTTCAGGTTATACGCATGTTCCTCCCAGTCCTTATGAGTCTCCAAATCTAATTTTTGTACTACGTGGTATACTATAATCGGATCCCAGGAGGTTATAAAAATTCCTTCATTTATTAAACCATTTAAACACTCCTCCGTAGTATCTAAAATAATTTTAATTTGACTGGCAGTCTGACTAGAGCACTTCTTTTGGCTAAATAACCGTTTCAGCAAGGAGTTAACGACTAACCGTTTGTTACCGTACCGGTTCGTAAGAATTTCACGAGCTTGATCATAATTTGATTCAGTCACCTGAATGTGCCTTAATAACGCCTCAGCCTCGCCTTTGACACTTGCCTTTAAATAGTGCAGTTTCTGTACCTTACTTAATGTTTTGTCGTTATGTACTAATGAAGTAAACAAGTCGTTGTAGTTAGCCCAATCTTCGTAGCTGCCGGCAAACGTAGGTAGTTCGATCCTGGGCAATTTTGCACAATTCATATTAAAGGATTGTTGTTGTTGTCCATTCGATAGCTGCGTTGTGTTTATTGGCGATAATCTGTCCAACAAATCCCTTAAATCCGCCTTGAGACATAAGTACAATTCTTCAATAATATCGAATTCTTCATTGGCCAAATATGGTATTTCATCATATTTTTCTTTAGCTGTACGTTTGATCAATGACGAATGCGCCTCAAGGAATTTATCCCAGTATCCATTTAAACTGTCTAATTTACTTTCTACGTATCCCTTTGTTAGCCTTGCTTTCGGACACTTTTTAAGATTGGCTTGTGTCTTCCTTAATTGACTTGAAATGTTTTCTATAATCCGTAATTCTTCCATAGTAGGTACATAAACGTTCTTCAAAACTAATAACAACACAATGTCCGAACACTGTTATTTACATAAATCTCTAAATGTCTTATTAGGTTATGAAAAAGTCACACTTTATCACTCCATAGGTACTTGATAGCTCAGGTAGGCGACCTTCGCTCCGGTAATCCTTTTGTTCTAAAACCAGTTAAAGACGATCCATATCTCACTGGTGATCGCAAACTATCCGGCCGAATTGCGACCATATGTTCGATCGTTAAGGACTATTGTGGTTTGCACTGCACTTTTTAAAGAAAACGAACGTCTTCTCGGGATGATTGTTTAATTCCAACTAACTAGCCTACTATCATAACATGTTTTTAAATATGCATCTGCGAGCATCGAACAGACAGAAAATTCTAGAGCAAGTTATTAGAATGATTAATCTGAACGATTAAGACGATGAATCAAAATTTTAGTTCATTTGTTTGAATACTGGCAGGTCATTTTTTATTTTTATGCGTTGCAATCTCCGACGTTTTTTGCGGTAATAACTTTTTTTTAATTTCATTTAATCTTATCTTTGAATCACGGCCAAAGAAAAAATACACTACGCAAATTACGGCGGCATTTTAGATAACTATTTTTTAACATTCGACGGAATACCACATTTCGTTGTAAGGATATTTTTTTATTTTTTTTTATTTTAATAAATTAATATGTATAACGGCGCGTTATTTGTTGTCTGTAACATTTTAATAAAAGTTTGTTTAGTATTGCTTTGAAATCTTATTTTTTAATGTTCCAAATAATTAGTGAAGCATAAATGACTTTGACATTGACAACTAAGTAGCTTTATTGAAAGGGCGGGTAATTATACTCGAATGGAGTTGTGAGTGACATTACGGTGCAGTACGTCAACGTCATATCGTGACTTCTGGGACGGACGTTCTGCGCGTAGGATCTGCTTACAAAACCATTGGCTCTTTTAATTGAAAATATATTCTAATTGATAATCTCAGAACAACTCGATTGTAGATACTCGACAATCAACTAGGTGGTGATACCTTTGTCAAGTGAATTATCGTTGGGGACCGATTAGGGCCTGGATTCTGGTGAGTGCCTGCGCGCGCGCCCACACGACCACAGGATGTCTGAGCGGTCTTCAGAAGACCCCGACCAGCTTCGCCGTCCGACGACATGTACAAGTTCTTCTATTTTACCAAAAATATGCTATTTCTATTACTTTCATTAAGACAAAGAAATATTATACAACTCTTGTTACCTACTAGCAGAAAAAACATAAATCTGATGTAAGTTAATAGTAGAAAGTTTAAGCAAATTGATCAAAAAAATATATATTTCGGTCGGCACGCATACCATTCACGTCAGTAATATAATAAGAATGTGTGGGGGAAGGGTCGTCGCTATCTTCATTCTTAGATTTATATCTATGCCTTTTTGGGAAGCAATATGCTATTTGTTATCCCATATTATGTTGGTTTTTAGCTACACTCTGATATTAAATTTATTAGATTGCTGTTCGCTATGTTTGTTGTTACTCTGTTGATTATATTTTTCTGGGCTTCATAAAAAGATAATGTTTTGTTCCTATTAAACTTTGAATGTATGTAGGTATAGTTTAGTAAGGTCGCGGGCCGCGCATGTATGCGGGCAGCGCAGGACCGGTCGTTGTGGAAATCCTTGGGGGAGGCCTTTGTCCAACAGTGGACGTCTTTCAGCTAAGAGAGAGAGAGAGGTATAGCATACTGGGTGAATTATAAATCATTGGCTTCCTTTGTACTGGTGAAAGTACTTCATGAATGTGAGCAACTTTTTGTATGGATCGATTCTCATTTATCTCAAAGAGTGTCATAGTGATAGATATTTTCATTTAGACACATCCATGCGCATCCCGCGACCTTCACCAGGTCGTCGGTCCACCGAATGGAAGGCCTGCCAACACTACGTTTTCCGGTTCGTGGTCGCCACTCGAGAACTTTTCTGCCCCAACGGCTATCTGTTCTACGAGCTATGTGCCCCGCCCACTGCCACTTAAGTTTCACGATTCTGCGGGCTATGTTACTTTAGTAGATAGGTTACTTTAGTTCTCCTGCGGATCTCCTCATTTCTGATTCGATCACGCAGGGAAACTCCGAGCATAGCGCGCTCCATCGCCCTTTGGGTGACCTTGAGCCTTCTTATGAGGCCCATAGTAAGCGACCACGTCTCTGTTTCTTATGTCATTACTGGCAACTGGTATGTCATTACAGACAGCACATGGCAATACTATTACTTACTTACTCCGCTGGCTCAGTGACACCAAAGTGGATCTTGGCCTCCGAAACGAAAAGAGCGCAATACAATATGGTCCTTATACTCGTATCTATTGCAATACAATGTGGTCTTATTATTCGGTACCTTTACAGGGGCCGGATCTGCAACTTTTATTCTAATGGACGAATTTAGGGGACGAGTGGGACCGACTCTTGCGAGACAGACTGATCCGGGAAGGGCTTTATATATTTTTTAAACTATTTTTGAAGTATAATAATTTTTGTATTCAATCAAAGTATATTTGCAAAAATATAGTACTAGATGTTAAGTCAATATAGTTTACTTTTCACAACATAAAAAAAACAATCCATTCCTATAACTCTTCTAACTTTCACAGACGTTCCCCGGCAACTTTTGGCCCCATCTTATTATGTTTGCGGCAATCAGTCCCGATTAGGATCGATTGGACCCTCAGCTCTCCTTTTTGCCTTCACTGGGTTGTTTTCAAAATAAAGAACTATTTTATAAGCATGTTGTATCAAAACAAGAACCGTTGAATCTTGTTTTCAAAATAAGTTTTTAAAGTTAAAAAGAAACTGTTTTACCATAGTATCTTGTTTGATGACTTTACAAATGCTGCCATCTAGTGGCAGAAAACGTATTATACAATAATATATGATACTGCGTCATTCATATATAAGTAGATATTTATTTTATTTATTATTTATTTTATTTATTTATAATTCACCCAGTATTCCATACCTCTCTCTCTCTCTCTCTCAGCCGAAAGACGTCCACTGCTGGACAAAGGCCTCCCCCAAGGATTTCCACAACGACCGGTCCTGCGCTGCCCGCATCCATGCGCGTCCCGCGACCTTACTAAACTATACTTACACACATTCAAAGTTTAATAGGAACAAATCATTATCTTTTTATGAAGCCCTGAAAAATATAATCAACAGAGTAACAACAAACATAGCATATACATAAAGACACCCTAATCCTAACTTATATTTTAACGCGAAAGTAAGTTTGTTTATTTGTTTGTTTGTTACCTCTTCACGCTTTATCTACTAAACCAATCTTCCTGAAATTTCGCATACACATAGTTTGAAAGACTGAGAAAAGATAGTTATAGACATACCACTCACGACGCCGACTGTTACGACATTTTCCTTTAATACAAGTTCAAACATTGAGAAATTGGGATTTCCTTTGATGATAATCCGATTAAGTATCAGAGATTTCTTATTAATATCTTATTAATCTTTCCTGGGCTAAAGAGCCTTCTCATTTATTTTAATCCTGCTTATTCGTAGGATATAACAAAATAAAATTTTATTTTTTTGGTGGAGTTGGCTATTACTAATTAGGTATACTTATTTAAAAAAATAAAAAAATTATATTTATTAAAGGAAAATGGGCTAATAGAACTCAAAGAAATTAACCTAACTACTTTGGCTATTTCAGGTATAACCAAAATTTGACAAAATACTAATAAAGTAAACTGGATTTTAACAAAAAGTTAACTGTTATTAGCCAACTGGGTTTGGTTACATATTGCAAAAAGTTATGTAGTCGCTGTTTTGTGTTATGGGTAAACGAAAGTTTGGTTGTGTATAAGTAAGTATTTTTTTCAGTGTACTAGTCCTAGTACCTACATAAATAATTTACTAGAAAACACAAGATAGATAGATAGATCAACACTTCATTGCACCATTTACAGAAAGGACATACAAAGTAGAGACAAAAGTAAATACAAAAATGAGCGCAAAGGCGGGCTTATCGCAAATGCAATTTCTTCCAGCCAACCTTTGAGTGGCCTATGTATAAATATTTGTATAAATAATAAGTTGTCATGGTCACTGTGGTTTTTGCTTTAATGAACACCAATCTGTCTATCGTCTGTTCTGGGGTAGGCTTTTGTCCAACAGTGGGGCATCGAAAACTTTTAAAACACTTTTCTATTTATTTCACTTTATCTAAGACCAATTGATCCACGCCCAAAACTCCGAAGATTCTCAAACGACAATTTCCTCCGATTCCTAATCACGATATTCGCAACACGAAATTAAATTTCCGGACGGGCCAATCGAATTACAACCTTCAATATTGAGGTCAGAGTATGTTTTCCAGTAAATAAAGCTGATTCTTTTTGCCCCAAGGCAAAGACTACTGGTATCATTTCAGCAAAGATAAATTTCTGTTTCGATTGGACGTCGCCTTCCCTGATTTGTCCCGGGTTCTAAATAGGGGAGAATTTGAATTCTGATTCAAGATCGGGTGTGTTTTCGACGATTGCTACTTTTTTGTGGGTAAGGTGGTGGAATTCTCTCTTTTGTGTTCGGTATCATGGAAATTTGATATTGTCACAGAATATTCAAGCAATATTGAAACGTGAATACTTTGATCTTTTCTTTGAGGTTTGCAATGATATAAAAGTATAAAAACTTTGATTGTCGCTTTCTAACATTCAAAATTATTTGAAAGATACTTAGATAAGTAAATTGCACGGATATTAAAGTTTTTGTTAGGGTTAGTGTCAAAGTTAACAGTAACGTTTATTTTTGTCATGCTATTTGACAAGAACCCGTAGCTAAAGTCCAATTCTAACACCACTTCACAAACGTTACTTGGAAGGTTCATAGTGCCTGTCAGCTCACAGGGACTCCAAAACCTATTTATAGACGATACTTGAGGGACAAACGTCACTGCGCGTCCATTAGAAAGGCTTGCCATCGGTAACGCACTGAAAAATGCCTCACTTAGCATGGCATTCCTTATCGTCTTACGCAAGTATTGTTTGTGAATACGCGTGTGTCTATGCCAAAATCACAAGTTAAAATCGAAAACGAAGTCGAAAACGATAAAATGTATGGGAATGACATAACGCCGCGCTAAATCACGTGGTGTATCGTGATCGCTATCGCAAGTTCGTGTAGATGCAACTCATCCTACTGATATTATAATTGTGAGTTTGTGAGGATGTTTGTTTATCAATTACGCAAAATCTACTGGACGGATTTCGATGAAACTTGGTATACCGGTAAAAAAATACCGGGAATAGCAGATAGGGTATATTTATCCCTAAAATTCCCACGGGTGCGAAGCCCCGGGGCGCGGCTAGTATTTTTTAAAGTTACTGTCACTATACTGATGTTTGGGTTGCACCGTCTTACTTTCAAGTAAGACAGTGCAACACAAACATCAGTATAGCCACCAGAATTATTTTGGTCTTAAAGCAAATTTCAATAGGATATTTCAGACGAGAAAATTAACACTTGAGGTACTAAGTTATATGTTTCTATATATTCACATGACACCGCAACATATAGCTCGCTAACCGAGACAGGAATATGGATTTTCTATATATAAATTAGGGTCGACCATGACTCTGCATTTTATTGAATGTTTTTGCCTTGCAATATATCATTAGATTAAACCTATTTGGGATGTTAATCTTAGAGACATATTTTATTTGACCCTACATAGTACCAAACAAACCATCGCTGTATCGGCTTATTCCCAAAATCCCTTAGATAATTCCCTACGTAGGGGATTTTGAGACTTTTTGTTCTAAAATCCTCTTTTTTAAAGATGGGTTTGCTCTTGACCACAATCTTGCCCGAGGACAGGGATGAGGTCTACGATGTAGCGAGCTAACCCAGAAGCAGCCTATTCAATCTGATATTGGTTTTGAATTTGTATACTTTATTCCAGAAACCCCCTGCCTTGTTCGTGCTGAGGGAATTTTGGGAATTTTGGGAATAAGCCATCGAATCTCTGTCTTTTTTTTTTGTTTATGTTTATGTTTACATTTATTTGCAATAAATAGGGTTACAAAAGCTGTTACAGATAGAGTGTCCTTATACCTATTTAACTATAATTAGCATGCAAATTTTAAATAATAATTTAAAAGGCGCCAATTCCCAACTTTGTAACAACCTAATTGCCCAATTTATCAAATTGTCGATAAAATTAGAAAGTTTCCTTAGATCTTTTACATCTTACGCCCACATCTTTTTGAGAAAGCGTAGGTTTCAAATACTCATTACAGAAGTGTATTATTCTAAATTTATATCTGAGCTTGACATTTAGAGACTTTGATATTTAAAGACCTTGACAAATTTAAGACTTTGACATTAAATGCTGATATGATTTTTTTTATTCTTCAACTAGATTATTTTGGACATTGATAAGTATTTTTTACTCCGGTTTCTAAACAAATTTAATGTCATCGTAATCATTGGTTTTGATCGATATGTCGAAAAATGCTTGAGGACTCTTAGGTTAGAACTACCAAGTAAGTACTACCAAGAGACTGTACAAGGAAATGATAGATATTTCTTAAAATTATCATTTCTGTGCTCTCTTTAATTTACACCCACATTGACAATGACAAATTTGCTGTTTCGCGAACCTTGTTTTTCGTAATTTCACCAGAATACACAACATACCTACCTACCGTAATCACCGTGTTACTGTGTTGTATTATATATTATTATTCTCGCTTACGTCTTGCCTTTTTGGAAATTAGAATTTATTACCAAATTAAATTGCATATGCTTGATTAGTTTAATTTCACCTCAATTAGGAAGGTTTTATATTTTTAGGTAGAAACAAAGAGGAAGACCTAAAATGGACGAATTGCTTGAGATATAAAAATATAATAATAATAATAATAAAGAGCTTCTCCTCATTGACAAGACCATTTGCCAACAGGTTCGTCGAAACAGAAAGAACCTATCCGTCGTCGCCTGGATTGATTATAAGAAGGCCTATGATTCGGTGCCTCATTCATGGCTGAGACGGGTGCTGGAGTTATATAAATTGGATACAACTTTATGCACCTTTCTCAACACATGTATGGGGCAGTGGACCACAGTCCTTTGCAGACCGGGTGGCGGCGTTTCTTCCTGTTTAACGGATCCTATAAGGATACAGCGAGGGATATTCCAGGGCGATAGTTTGAGTCCGTTGTGGTTTTGCCTAGCTCTGAATCCACTTAGTACTTTGCTAAAAGATTCAGGGCTAGGTATACGACTTCGAAGAGGGGTGAGATCATATCTCATCTATTATACATGGATGACCTCAAATTATTTGCACCAAAAAAACCGGACCTATTGAGGATGTTAAAAATCACTGAGAATTTTAGCACCTCAATAGGTATGGAGTTTGGTGTAGATAAGTGTGCGGTCATGCATGTGGAAAGAGGCAGAGTTGTAAACTCTGATGGTTTACAACTCTCTGAGATGATGACTCTCAGGTCCCTCTCCGAAGTTGAAACCTACAAATACCTTGGTATGCCAGAGTCTTTGGGTATATCAGATGGGGACATAAAACAATCAGTGAGGGAGCGTTTCTTTGGCCGACTGAAAAAAGTACTGAAAAGTGTTTTATCAGGAGGCAACAAGGTGCGCGCCTTCAATGGTTGGGTTATGCCTTTGTTGATATACACCTTTGGCATACTAAAGTGGACTCAGACCGAGCTTGACGCCTTGGATGTTAAAGTCAGAAAACTGTTAACGACGTACCGCATGTATCATCCACGATCATCGGTCATGAGATTGTATATCCCTCGGAAGTGTGGGGGTCGTGGATTTTTAAACGCCAAGAACCTACACAACCGAGAGGTATGCAATCTCAGGGAATACTTTCTCAGCCGTGAAAGTGGCTTACACCGCGACGTCGTAACAGTTGACAATGGCTTTACACCGCTATCCATGGCAAACAGGAATTGGCGCAAACCGCAGGTGCTTACTACCCAGAGCCGCATTGACGTTTGGAAGAGCAAGGAGCTTCACGGGCGGTTCTACAGGGTCCTTCATGGTCCTGATGTGGACCTGCTCGCGTCGGTGGCCTGGTTACGTTTCGGTGACCTTTTTGGGGAAACCGAAGGTTTTGCCTGTGCAATTATGGACGAAGTTATCAAGACGAATAACTATCGGAAATATATCCTGAAGGATGGTACAGTTGACATTTGTCGAGCATGCCACCATCCCGGAGAGTCACTCAGGCATATAGTTTCCGGTTGTTCTCATCTTGCTAACGGCGAGTATTTGCACAGACACAACCAAGTAGCCAGGATTATACACCAGCAACTTGCCCTTAAATACGGCCTTGTAGGCTCTGAGGTACCGTACTATAAATATGCACCAGCGCCAGTTCTTGAAAATGGTCATGTCACGCTCTATTGGGACCGGTCAATTATAACAGACAGGACTATTGTTGCCAATAGGCCTGATATTGTGATAATTGATCGGGAGACGAGCCGTGCAATCCTCGTTGATGTCACCATTCCTCATGATGAGAACCTCGTAAAGGCCGAGAAAGAGAAACTTTCAAATTACTTGGACTTGGCTCACGAGGTTACCGCCATGTGGCGTGTTGGCTCAACGATTATTGTTCCGATAGTCGTTAGTGTGAACGGACTTATAGCGAAGAGTCTCGATCGTCATCTAGAGAGACTCTCGCTCGGCAGTTGGGTCAAGAGTCAGATTCAGAAGGCGGTACTCTTGGACACGGCCCGCATTGTGAGGAGATTCCTCTCGCTGGAGCCCTGACCACCGGTAGCTTGAGTCTTTGCTCCGCTACCGATGGGTTCCCCTTTTTTTATATTTTTAAATGTTTTTTATTTTTTTGAATATTTTATATTTAAAAATGTAAAAAAAGAGAATATAAATAAATAAATGAATAATAATAATAATATAATAATAACTTTCATAATAAACAAATAACTACACTCAGATCATTTTTCCACAATCAACAGTCCCCATTACATAGAGCTATTGTCCAAACTGATGCCAAATACACACCATTAAATCTAAGCAACCCATCAAAACAACCTAACGAAAACCTCACTACACCCCAACAAAAGATCGAAGCATGGCAGCAGAAATCCCTACACGGCAGACATCGCACCGACCTCGCCAACCCTAACGTCGACAAGACAGCGTCGAACGCGTGGTTGAAGAGGGGCGAGTTGTTTCCCGAGACTGAGGGTTTTATGGTAGCCATACAAGATCAAATTATTAACACAAAAAACTACCAAAAACACATAATCCGTGACCTTAACATTCAATCCGACCTCTGCCGCCATTGCCATAGCGCTTCAGAAACAATCCAACATATTACCGGAGCATGTAGATCCATCTCACAGACCGATTATAAACATAGGCATGACCAAATCGCAGCAATCATACATCAATATATAGCATTTAGACATAAATTAATCCCTGAAAAGACAGCTTACTATAAATATTCCCCACCGACTGTCATAGATAACCCACAATTTAAAATTTATTGGGACAGAACCATTATCACAGACAAAACGATCCACCACAACAGACCTGATATTACTTTCCACGATAAAAACAATAGAACCGTTTATTTAATTGATATCGCCGTACCAAATACCCATAATCTTGCAACTACACATACCGAGAAACTCGGAAAATACACGGACCTAGCCATCGAAATCAAGACTCAGTGGCGCGTAGATAAAGTAATCACCGTCCCAATCATCATCTCATCCACAGGTGTCATCCCCAAAACTCTCCATAAAAGCTTACAAACTTTAAACATTCATCCTCTTACTTATTTACAACTTCAGAAAGCTGCCATTTTAAATACTTGCAGGATAGTACGAAAATTCCTTTCTTTAGATACCTAATTCTTTCAATATTTTTGCTTGGCCAAAAGCCCGTAAAAATATTTAAATCCCCTGAAAAGGGAGAAAACTCAATGTTTAAATATAAATAATAATAATCTTTATTTCGGACTAGTCCATATTTTGTTAGTATACAATTGTTCTTAATACTAGTGTTAGTAACGTTTACATTTAGGTACAATCGGTTTAATTGACCCGATGTACGCCTCTATGCATAAGCGCATCCACCCAGTGCCTCACAAAAGGCCCATCAATTTTACCGGCTAGGGTACTAAGTATACTATTGGTATAAATATAGGTGGTTGAGAATTCAGACATGGGTGTACGTTTTAATAGATTGAATGAATGAATGAATGTTTATTTGCAGTAAAAGTGGTACAAGAAAATAAAGTTGTTAAATAAGGTGTATAAACACGAAATTCAGAGAATTTTGAACTCTATCAAAAGAACTTACATTAATAGGCTTAAGTCTACATCTATTTCTTGTGAATTTTCAACGAGCAATGAATTGAAAGGATCTTATAGGTACCTATATTTATTGATTTCTCATTTTAGTTGGGCTATCGCAGAAGATTGTATAACATTTCGTGATGGAGTCAAATATCTATGTTGCTATTTAGCGAAGAAGTGTAGGTACATTCCACAGCACATCAAACAACGCAAATTGCGAATTCGCTACTTTAACAACTTTATAGATGCATGTAGCATTTGGCATTCTAATACATAGAACATCGTCAAAGAATACGCTGAACTTATGAAAAAATACTGGCAGCAGTAACTTTTAAACAAAGAAATACTATCAGTAACTGGCAGCTTACAATGAAATTATGAAGAATCAACAATACTGGCAGCATAAGCAACTTTTAAACAAAGAAATACTATCAGTATACTGGCAGCTTACAATGAAATGATGAAGAAATTAAGTACTGGCAGCATACAAGCCTCTGGTACAACAGAGATATTCGCTCGTACGGCGTCCTATTAGCCCAATCGTTTAGTTTTATGTAAACGTTGGCAATTTGCTCAGAAAAATGGTTATAGTCTAAGCGACAGTAACTTGTTTTTGTCAGAATAATTGTTATTTTTCATACAAAATATTAACGAGAAAATAGTACTATTAATCTTAGTTAGAATATAGGTACCTAGGTACCTACCTAGGTAGGAATATATGTACTTAAATAGGGAGCCACCTATAATAGTGGTTTTTATTTTATGCACAAATGGCCGTGAAATTTCAAAAAACCTTATAGGTGTTGTAATACCAATATTACTCGTGACTATATTGGTAATATCCAAAAACACTTGTTGAAGGCGCTATAAGTCGATATTTATTAGATACTAAGCACTTGCTAACTATGAACTAAACTGTGCACTTATGAAAGTTCATTTAATCTTTATCATAGGTCTGGGAGCGGAGAAACAGCAAAGAATGTTCCTGCTGCATCTCTTCCCGCGCAGATTGTAGAAGTCAATCACGTATTTTAATTTAATACAGTTATCTTTTAAACTGATGATTTTTGTCATAGGTGATAGGCTAGCAACCTGTCATTATTTATTTATTATTTATTTAATTTTATACAGCGTAACATTGAATGAATTACAGGCTTAACCTAATCCAACATCGCTAGAACTTAAAGAAAAAATATAAATTAATTAATTAATAGCTCTTTATTCTTTAAACTTAATTGTAGGGTTGAAATAAAAAACAGTTTGTTAGAATAACCTTAATTAAAAAGAAAGTCTGTTCTCATATCTGACCCAAAGGTTCCCATAACCCCAGCAGCATTGCCACGCTGGATGGCCAGAGAAATCCTTTGGATCAGATATGAACCGGTACGTCGATCACAACCGCTCAAAACCATACGACGACCCAATTCCTGAATAAACTCCTTTGCCTCTTTACCCCAAACCCCCGTGGTCTCAAATGCAATTGGCGTAAATAAATAATTATACTTTAGGTATCGATATTTATCGTGCTTCAGCCTAGCAGCACACTCCGCAGCCGAGCCCGCCTCACGAATACTACCGGTTAGGTGCGAAGCCGCGAAAGACACTGCACTTATTAACTTACTAGCTGTCGCCCGCGGCTTCGCCCGCGTGAGTTTCGCTTAGATGAAAAATCTCTCTTGGAGCTTTTCATCAGATGTTCCAGATCTTCAATTTTTATACGTCAGCAGAAAATGCTTATCAGGTTGAACGACTTTTAATAAGGCGCCATTTCCATATATGTTATAGTGTAGCTGGTCTCTTGCAGTTCTTCATCAGATGTTCCAGATCTTCAATTTTTATACGTCATCAGAAATTGCTCATCAGGTTGAACGACTTTTGTTAAGGCACCATTTCCATATTTCTTATAGTTTAGCTGCTCTGTTAAGGTTCTTCATCAGGTGTTCCAGTTTTCAAAATCAATTATAGCCTATATGTTGCCCAGGCTTAATAGCTATACAACAAAAAAAGTTTCATTCAAATCCGTCCAGTAGTTTTTGCGTGAAACGCGTACATACATACAGACAGACAGACAGACAGACAAGAAATTCCAAAAAAAGTTTTTTGCTTTCTATTATTCTTTTTAAGTGTCCCTCTATCCATTTCAGTCAAAAATACTAAATGTACAGACAAAATATTTTTACTGTTTTATTATATGTATAGATTACACTAGCTGTCGCCCGCGGCTTCGCCCGCGTGAGTTTCGCTTAGATGAAAAATCTTTTTGTGTTCCAAACTGTTTCAGATGTTTCAGATTTTTGATTTTTATACGTCTACAGAAAATGCTCATCAGGTTGAACGATTTTTGCTAAGGCGCCATTAAGTATGTTATAGTGTAGTACTTGCAGTTCTTCATCAGATGTTCCAGATCTTCAATTTTTATACGTCATCAGAAAATGCTCATCAGGTTGAACGACTTTTGTTAAGGTACCATTTCCATATTTCTTATAGTTTAGCTGTTCTGTTAAGGTTCTTCATCAGGTGTTCCAGTTTTCAAAATAAATTATAGCCTATATGTTGCCCAGGCTTAATAGCTATACAACAAAAAAAGTGTCATTCAAATCCGTCCAGTAGTTTTTGCGTGAAACGCGTACATACATACAGACAGACAGACAGACAGACAGACAGACAGACAGACAGACAGACAGATAAGAAATTTAAAAAAAAAATTGTTTTCTATTATACATTTTTTAAGTGTCCCTCTATCCATTTCAGTCAAAAATACTAAATGTACAGACAAAATATTTTTACTGTTTCATTACCTATATGTATAGACTAGCTTTTGCCCGCGGCTTCGCCCGCGTGAATTTCCCTCGGGAACAGTGCTTTTTCCCGGGATAAAAAGTAGCCTATGTGCTATTCCAGGTCATTATCTACCTCTGTACCAAATTTCATCGAAATCCGTCCAGTAGATTTTGCGTGATTGAGTAACAAACATCCTCACAAACTCACAAACTCACAAATTCACAAACTCACAAATTCACAAACTCACAAACTCACATCCAAACATTCGCATTTATAATATTAGTATGAATTAATAGACTAATGAAAAGCGACGAAAGTAACAATGACAAAATTTTTGTTAATCTGACATGTCGGAAATGATTATAATAAAATTATACTACGACGTTGCTTCCTCGATATTTATTCAATCAATTCACTATGCAGCTCGCTCTGCTATGTACTAGGCATGACACAATTTTTAGGACCTAGGGATAAAATAAAATAAAATAAGTCCAAAATTTACATCCGACTCTCGTCCCACCCTTACCTGTCACCGGCGGAGGCGCCATACTTCATTCGCTTTTTGTGTGCGGGCATGGCAACACACACACTACAACAATATTTTTATTTTCTTTATATTCCAAGTATCTGGAATATCTTTAAATTAAATTAATTTATAACCTCAGTGTCAGTGGAAAATGACGTACTTTAAATTCATTTCACTCGTAAACAACAAAAAATGTAAGTATTTTTTCATTACCTGAATATCTGGTTTGAATATTAACGATACTTTGAAAAAGTTATAATGCCTAACAAAATGTTAGATAACTACGTATTTATGTTGCATTGGCTACTATTACTCGTACGTAACCGTGATTTTATATTACACCTGTGTGCCCCTGCGGGTACTTTGATAACATTTAATCATAAACTCAACAAACAACGGTCGTTAGACCAATTGATTTTTTTTTTCTCCGCTGACCCAACTATGCACCTACCTTCCTTTTATCTAGGAATTGTCTGTGCATGATGTTGCATAATACAATATCGCGAATAGTATCTCGCGTCCTGAGTTGCGATTTTACATGAATCGTAACCATAATATGCGTCACATGTTTAAGTCTTACATTTGTAAAAACATTTTTTCGTGGCAAAACACGAATCTACATATGTATTGATAATTTTCTTCTTATTCCTTGATTGTTCTGACCGTCGTTAAAAGTTAAACGCAAGGCCCAATTGGGTTATTTGTTGATGAAAGATTAATCATATTGAACTACGATATAACAAGTATGTTCAGAATAAGTCTGGGTCCAATTCTATACTGAAGACCCTGGAATAATTGTGTAAACCAGATTTTAGCCAAGCATAAGCTGTCATCATTGCAACATTTAAAATTAAACTTTTATCCGTTACGTCAATTGCTTAATTGTTTATTGTGATAAAAACGTACGTACCTATTTTGTACGCATTCGATTTTTTTTTCGATTTTAACGTTACTTCGTTAGTCACTGGATGGGTCTGTCTCAGCTGTATTCACAGTCTTAAAAACCCATCAAACCCCATTGGGCCCACTTGGTGCCCTAATCCTCCTTACCCATCCATGGGAAGGACAGTGCCCCAATATTGGGGACATTAAAATAGCTATGATGATGGCGGTTGGTCTACGGGTAGTCAACGAGGAGTCTACAGGCGATCTACGGGTACTCTACGGGTGGACTACGGGTGATCTACGGGTGGACTACGAGTGATCTACGGGCGGACTACGAGTGATCTACGTGTGGACTGTGCTAAGCACATACAGAATTACAATGCGATTGTAGTCACGTGTGCTCCGACCCAATAGATCTACAATGCGATTGTAGACGGGGTTAGAATTACAATGCGATTGTAATCAGGGTTTTACACTATAGTCAAGCACATACAGAATTACAATGCGATTGTAGTCACGTGTGCTCCGACCAAATAGATCTACAATGCGATTGTAGACGGGGTTAGAATTACAATGCGATTGTAATCAGAGCGACTATAGTCAAGCACATAAAGTCCGATAGAAGAACAACAACAACGCAGAAGATATGCAGCTGCCCAGTTTCCTTACGCAAAATGGGCCCAATCAAGAGGCCCAACTACAAAATCTTCGCGCAAAGTAAAGTATTACCCAATATGACTACGATATAATCGTAGTCTAGTTTATATACTACACCTATATAACAGCACATATAGAACTACAATGCGATTGTAGTCGCATGTGCACATGTAATTTTAATAAGTCTAATTTTTGCCATTTCGACTCGAGATGATGATGATGATTATTACCTTATGTAACTACAACGCGATTGTAGTCAGGTATACACATTATTACCCATTAGAACTACGACGCGATCGTAGTCTGGTTTATAAGTATTTTTACTTACTTACTTATTTTATACACACTTTTATTGGCATAAACAGAACTACAATGCGATTGTAGCCAAATCTACACATTATCAGCCAGATATACGCAATAGAACTCCCAAGCTATCGTAGATAAACTATTATCCGAAGTATAACTATGCCAATAGTAATATTATCAGATGATAACCATGTAACAAAAGTGTGTATCTTACTATACATTTCGAACACCCTTTAAGTATCTCATATTTACCAAAACTTTACTAGACTGATACAGTCAAGTATTATTTTTTCTGGCTGCGTAAGTTCTTGGAACTATAGTGATGTTATAACCATGCACTGTCAGTATTAACTCAGCTCTGTTAATTTCAGCTAAACACGGACTTCGAGTCTCAACTCTTGGTAGTGACAGATTATCTGTATGTATCTGTTGTTATAAATGTTTGAACATCAGGACTGATGAAAATCGCTGACCATTGCTGGTCATCATAACAGGTATGTACTCATACCAAATATCTAAACATTGGGGAGCAGATAGAGCCCAAGAGAAAGCTGGGAAACGGAGTTCAGTAAACTGAGGAAAGGAAATCCACTCATCAATCGAGATGATTATTCGCCAAATATACATAATTTAGATAATTTACAATATACACGTCTGGTACATTTATTCAATACTTTTAATAAATCGACTGATCAATCGATCAATCAGTTATTGCCTTTATATTTCATATATATTAAACAGGTATTCTATGTCACTATTGAGTATGGCGTCAAATTTGACAGTATTTTAAATAAACTGTTCCGGCGATCAATTTTCTCCTAAAAGTTTGTATAATGAAATATTTTCATTGTCAGTCCGGGTGACTCCGGAACCACCCAATATCGGGTCAATATCCGATACCGGTCTCTTTATCTTTTTATAATTAGCAACTCGCTTCACTGACAGTTGCCCATGTATCTTTATACATAAAGAACACATACCTACATAAAGTTTTATACATAAAGATTATAATACATAAAGATTCAGCTTCTTGACTGATTTTTTTGCAGATTGCATCCAATCCATCCAAAGTAATGATACCTAATACAAACTGAGATTATGTACTTACTTATTATTACATACTTTATTTCAATACTTACATATGATCAAGCTTATCAATCCAATTAACCGGCTTCTACGCTCACTATAGTTGTACAACAGCAACGCTCTAAAGCACCTTATAAATGGAATATAAGTGCCTTAAGCCAGTAAGAGCAGTGCTTTCTTTTTTGGGCAAATTAAAGTAAGATAACAAAGCACTTGTTTCTTAAGAACTAGACATTAGCCCTTAGCTCTAGCTTGAGCAAGCAAGTACTGAACAATATTAGATACTCAGTATGTTGTTTTTTAGTTTCTGTCTATGGGGATTTATTCAAATAGCCAATATGGCAATGGATTTTTTTCTGATCGTAAATGTGTTGAATACTCTACGTAAACTCGAATCTTTGGAACTAATATCCCCATCATTCTATTAATAATTCAATTTCCTCCGCAAATTTAATTCAACAACTGGATGCATAATTATAGATATCTATCTTAGTGATTTGGATGCAAATTTTTTGATCAATAAAAAAAAAAAAAAAAAAAGAAGACGTAAAGTAGTATAATATGGACCTTTTCTTTCTACAGCTACTCTGTATTTATTACAAATAACTCCTAGCCAAGGTCATCTGCAATGACTTGCGCGAGTAAGTTACCATTTGGAACAAGGAAGTAATCTATTATCGAGAATCTAATCACAATTAAAGACTCTCTTGTCATTACACGGCCTTTGCCTATACGTTACAGAACTTTTAGATTCTTCTTTTGGAAAACTAAGCATCATAACTATTTTCTTTATAATATGTATTTGTTACTGGAAACATAATAAGCTTGTACAGAAAGTACACTTGAATTTCGTTTGTTGAATTCAGTATTTCGTTAATAGTTCTAACTAAAGGCTCGTGCATACGAGTACGTACTCATAACAAAAGTTATATTAAAATCATCGTACTGTGGGTAGGTACCTAATACTACCTATAGTTTATACTCTATGACTGTAGCCAATTCACCTATATATTCGGCTAAGTACAGTCTATAAAAACAGTGTAGTTTATATAAACAGTATATTTCAGCAGAAATGTACCGACCTCAAATTTGCATATTCATGTTTTTCTCTTGCAAACTAATATACGTATATTTGTCAGGTGAAGATATTCCTCGAGTACTTATAGAAAGAATCCTGAATTAGTATAGTGTCCTTTCAACTCGACACATTAACCATCTAGAAGTGTATGTTCATAATCAATACAATAAAGATTTCTAACATTAGGTAGTCAAAATTCTAGTCGCTATTCGTAAAATTAACTCTGAGCAAGCACCTCTGCCTGCGTTGAGTTTGCTATTGCAGACTAAAAAATGTTCATTCATCACATCTCTCTTAGTAAATATTTACGTTTTAAAGTTAACATATCCTATTCCCAAATAAGCCTGTTAAAATATCCTGTCTCACAGGAAATAACTATGATAGTGTTAATTTGGTTATGTTAATTATTGTCCCATAAGGTATACTCATAGAACTTTTAATCTGTTTCTTGTTAACTTCTTTTTCTCCCAAAATATCAAGGCTAGCAACCAAAGTCTGTATCCTACAGAACTTAAACATTGTATTTGATAAGCTTTAATATTTTTCACCATTTTGCATTACAAAATGAAAAAACCGTAATGGCATTGCATCACATAGCCTACTCGAAGGATTTTTTCTCAAATTTCGTATTTTTTTTTTTTGTTTATTACTAATATCTTTTGGAAGATAATCGTAGATGCAACTACATTTGTATTTATTCATGTAATTAACCATCCTATATCAAAGTATCTAAGGATCCACTTTTAATAGCTCACATTAAAGAATAATAATAATTAATATTATTATAATGATATAAAAATAAAAATCTTGCAAATTTCGCAATGGTTCTAAACATCTGCATAGTGAATTGATTGAATAAATATCGAGGAAGCAACGTCGTAGTATAATTGATGGTTAAACAAACTTACCTTAATGAAGTTTGACCATAATTATACAAGACGTTGCTTCCGAAGATATTTATAACCCGCCCGTCCCAATCAATATGTTAAATACATATTACGCGATATCCCAAGCGCCACATTTCGAAATTTTGTTCTAAAGGAATGAAGTATGGCGCCTCCGCCGGTGACAGGTAAGGGTGGGACGAGAGTCGGATGTAAATTTTGGACTTATTTTATTTTATTTTATCCCTAGGTCCTAAAAATTGTGTCATGCCTAGTACATAGCAGAGCGAGCTGCATAGTGAATTGATTGAATAAATATCTTCGGAAGCAACGTCTTGTATAATTATGGTCAAACTTCATTAAGGTAAGTTTGTTTAACCATCAATTATATTACCCTAAACTATATAAAAAATAGCGTGCCATAAATTGGCAAATTCCTAGCCATCGCTTAGCCTATTACTCTTTGTAGGCAACGAAATTAAAATGACAACCTTGGGACAAATACTGCAGCAATGGCCCATAAAGGATGGAATTTTCAATTAAATGGCTTACAAAATGAGGGTAGCTATATAATAATTTACTGCCATGTTTTGTGTTTGAGTGATTTTTTATGATCTATTGCGGAGGTTCTAACAAGATTTTTATTACGGATGTTTATTAAACGTTTATTATTATTACTTAGAAACATGTTACGTAAATATTGTATTGAATAAAAAACTGCCAAGTGTGAGTTGGGCCCAAAAAAATAAAAATAAAAAAGTTCAATGCAAGTAATTTATTTAATAATTTTTTTGGGAATATTAACTCAAAAATTTCCTTAAAATTTTAAGGCTAAACATGCGCTATTACAAAACAGTATTATGTGAATTTTCGAAAATTGCAAGAGTTAATAGTCGCATACACATGCATTGCACAAACGTTACACGTTGCATTGTAAGACCCAAAATAATGCTCGTGAAATAATCGTTTTCGGCCCTTGGGCTAAAAAATAAACAAAGAAATTACTTGGAATCATAGTTAGAAAAAAATATTTTTTCCTTAGAGACACAGACAGCTGAGGTTCCAGGTTCTGCTCCAGCCTTGTAAAACTTCAATTCAAAATAAATTATTCTTCGTCGTTCTACGCTCAGCGCTTGTGGCGTTATTGATTAACAAAAATCCACACAAGTATTGGTAAGATGTAAGTTATAATCTAGTAGCTATTGCCCGCGGCTTCACCCGCGTGAATTTCCCACAGTTACAGTGTTTTTTTCCGGGATGACAGGTACCTTATGTCCTACTCAGTACTTCGAACTATTTGTATGCGAAATTTCAGGAAAATTGGTTTAGTACATAAAGCGTGAAGATGTAACTAACTCACTTTCGCATTTATAACATTAGTTAGGATGAAGAAATCTACGGAAGAAAAAAGGAACAAAGGTACGTAATAAACCCGATTAGAACATAAACATTTTAAGGCTTGTTAACTCAAATTAAACGGTACTTTATTACGTTTGTTTATCCGCCATATTGTTAAGTGGTCATTACTTCAGATGTTTTAATTTCACTCCGGTCTGTTAGTCATAAAATTGTTTGCCGAAAAAGCTGTATTAAAATAATAAACCGCCCTTTTATTTAAAACATAATGTACTGTAAGCGGTAGATGAACCTACACTAATTTATTAGAAACTAGCTTTTGCCCGCGGCTTCGCCTGCGTGAATTTCCCACGGGAACAGTGTTTTTTCCCGGGATGAAAGGTACCCCATGTCCTTCTCCGTGCTTCTAACTATGTGTATGCAAAATTTCAGGAAGATTGGTTCAGTAGATGAAGCGTGAAGAGGTAACAAACAAACAAACTCACTTTCACATTTATAATATTAGTTAGGATTTAATGCTGGATGACATACGCAATCGATTCTACTAAAGTGTACCTATGTATATATCACTTTTGTGCAGAACAACTACGCTCTGCTGCCAGAAAATGTGCGCAGAGAATCCGGACAAACGAAGCGCCGTGAACCTCTTCACCGAAAAAGACCAGATTTTAAGTGGAGACCTATAGGTCCCCAAAAAAGCCCGCTGATACCCGACGGTAAAGATTATATACGGCACTGCGTCTGTCCGACTAGAGCCTAAAACCTAACCTATACGCAGTCTGCTACCACTATAGCTTATAAAGGGAGCTATAGGGCCCTATATAATAACCTAACTTAATAACTACAACCACCCACAAACCCAAGGGTCACTTACCAAACTTAATCTTCTGCTCTTCGGATCCAATCTTGAGTGTCTTCGGAAAGGGGGAATGCGGTCCCTAAACACCAAACCTACCCCGAGATCTCAATTCCCCAGAACAAACAAATAGATTTCTTCCCGAAGTTGGCTCGGCAACAGATGTCGGCGTCCCCAGGCAGCCACGTTTCGCATCTCACAAGAAACAGTCACAATAACAGGGTTTTTCACCAACACGAACGTTCAATAGTTATTTAACAAAAGGAAGCTCACAATTATAACTCAAATCAGTTATTACAAACAAAATTAACGCCACGCCGCGCGGCTTCAAAATGCAACAACCCAAGATGGTGGCTATATCACCGCGATATTTCCTGCGACACGGCCTCGTGTGCGCGCGTTCAAAGGACCACTGAAGGTCAATGCCGTTCGAAGCATCCGCGCAATGTTGCCAGCAGGCAAAACAAAGGCCTGCTATTCACGGCACAGCACACGCTCAATGCAATGCTTAGATTTAATAAACATCAACAAGTTTATTACAAACAAGCTTTTAAAATTTGTTACGTATTCATGTTTCAAATCCTATAAGTATAGACCACAATGGAATATTGTTTGTTCAATGCATAATATCTTCTTCTTCTGCGGCTCACTTCGTAAACAGCAGGACTTAAGCTTCCTCCAGTGCACGCCAAGCTTCGCGATCTTTTGCAGTCCTTCTCTACAGGCCTCCAATTTTGGCGATGTCATCGCTCCAACGGGCAACTTATCATTCCGTTACTGGCTGAGTGACTGACAAACAACGCACAGCCAAAACTACTGGCATGGGCGGGCATAGTAAAGTAGGTTCCTTATGGAGTGTAGGGAACTCACTAAGAGAGGATTTTCCGAAAATCCCACGGGAAGAAAGTACCGTGCTAGTATTAGTATCTATTCCAGCAATCTTTCCATTTAATAGGTACAAGAAGTAAATATAGAACATAATCAATCAATCAATCAATCAATCAAAAATTTATTTGCATGAATCAGCGGCCTTAGACGAAGTTTTATTACGTCGTAGCGATTCCATAGCGAATGTCAAATTCGAATTTTACTATCGATGCTACAATGGACTTAGCGATTGCTTAGCGACAAGATGACGATCAACCACGTGATTTAGCGAAGCCTTATGTCAATCCCATACATTTTTTCGTTTGCGATTGTCGCTGTCGCTATTAAAATCTGACTTCGTCTAGCCCTCCTGTAAACAATAAAAGTTATGTATTCAGCCTGTTAACAGGCGTGCAAATTTTTGAGTACTATATAAAAAATTATACAATACAATATTATACATTAAAATCTATACATACATCCAATAAGTACCATATTTTTTGCGTAATAGGTTGCAAATATTATGTTTTAGCCAGCAATTTCTCATTTTTATACTCTTATTAGGACATTGCCGGCAGCGATACGCCGTTGTTTCAACAAGAAAAAATAGGCACAATGTAATGGGGATGAAATTAATAAAATGTACCTTTTGCGAGGGCCGCTTTGAATGTATTCTTTGTTTCTTATTATTTCAACCTTCAATGAAAAATAGTGGTTTTGTAGGCGTCTCTTTTCACTTGGATCAGAATTAAAACCTAATTATTTTTGTTAAAAAATCGTTGAAGATGAAAGAATGAATTAAGGCGAGGTATAACATGAGCTGCAAAAAACAAAATTCATATACGCTTAACTGTGGCGTGTGCGCGTTGCAATAAGATGTTTTTTGCACAACACAATGTTCTACTTTCGTTGGCAGGATCGAACAGATTTTGTACCGATTTAGCAACCATTTCTCAAATATCTTTTAAAATATTAGTCTAAAAACAAAAGTGCGCGGTTAAAACTACATATAGTATATATTTTAACTAATTACTTATATAAATATATGTATGTTATCGCTGAAAATTGTAAGTTTCATGACTTGAAAGCTGAAATTTTTTCTCAATTTTAGGTGCCTTTGTGAATTAATGCTGAAAATATGCATTTTTATTAAAAAGTATACGGTTGAAACCTTAAAAAAGATCATAATCTACATCCTGTATTTTTTCCACTTCGTAGTTAAACTCTAATTAGGTAAATTTCTTTATGAAAAATTACAATTAAGTATTTCGAATGTGGGGTACAAGCTCGCCTTAACTATGTCTTTGCAATGATGCATGTTGTTAGTACGGCCCTTTATTTGTATTTAATTTATATTAGATTATTTATTTTGATGTGTTTTGATGACAACTTCCGAGGCCCGGAAAATCTCGGAAGAGATTATGTGGCATCGTGCGTAAAACAAAATTAATGTATTTTTATATTGTATTAAATAAAATAAAGTAGTCTATGATATTGTGATTATTAATAATACGGCTACCCAAGCGTGTTGTTAGCCGGAACCGCCGACTAGTTTCGACTTCATACGGAAGTCATTTTCAAGTAAAAATTAAGTCTATTTTAGTAAAAATTACATAAGTCGCTAGAGTTTATATAGTACAAGCTTATGCCCGCGGCTTCGCCCGCGGGAATTTTCCACGGGAACAGTGCTTTTTCCCGGAATAAAAAGTACCCATGTCCTTCTCAGTACCTACTTCTAATCTATGTGTATGCGGTATTTCAGGAAGATTATTTCAGTAGATAAAGCGTGAAGAGGTAACAAACTAACAAACTCACTTTCGCATTTATAATATTAGTTAGGATTTGCATACAGGCAGTCTGCTACTGCTGGCTGTTAAAAATAAAAGTGTTCTACTGTGGTATAAGCTATCAATCACTGACTGTTACAATTGTTCTGATATATGGTGCTCCCGATTGCAATTTTCCGCTTTGAGTGATTGGTTTAAGGTGACCACGTGTCCCGTTTTGGTACGGAATTGTCCCACGTTCAGACTATCGGTCCCACTTTTCCCAGATCCAAAATAACCCGAGTTATTTTGCAATAAAACAAAATTAATAATTTATGACTTTTAATAGTAAATTAATGCATTAAACATATAATTAAATAAGTCAAATCATAAAAAAGGTAGCAATCATGGGACGCCCGGTAGATGTAAAATGAATGTTACGACGCATCATGCCATTTTTCACACGGCATTCGAGTCGATTTTACTGCCAAGCCGCGCTAATAGATTTTTCATATCAAAAATGGTGGCCAAGGCAAGGCTCACGACTCTTGGCTCTGTCTACCCCGTAAGGAATAAAGACGTGATTCTATGTATGTACCTTTGTATGTAAAAAAATGTGATTCACAAAATTCCGTAAGCGTCCCGCAAAATGAAAAAGAAGTGGTCACATTAGAATTGGTTCCCACGGCTATGTATAGTGTTGTATAGTTTTTAGCCTCATGAATAAGAGAAATAGTGTGTTGACAGATTTAAGGCTCAGAATTTCGCGTTTTGCCTACCAAATTACTTTGCTTGCACTTACTGTACAGTTCTGAAATTTTTGCTAATAATAGATTAGGAAATTAGCAACACAGTGCAAGAACCGAAAACATGATTTGACTAAGTTTGCTCGATAAAAAATAATCCTAAACATTGTACCTAAATTACCAAAAAACTCTGTAGTACAATGATATTTAAAAAAAATATTTCACATTAATGTAGTTCATATGATTACTGAATTTTTAATTAAAGAATTTATTAAAACAAGTTATTTATTTCTACACAACCTTAAATTATAACATTATTCACCTACGTCCATCGCAATTTTTAATGGAAACATCATACCTTCCTTGTCGTTCATATGGCAACTCGTCTTACCTCTCTGTCCTCAGACTGCCGGTGGCATTTAGACAAGGCAGACGCATGTCAAATTGCTCCGCAAATTTACTTACGTAAAATATATTAACATGGGGGTTGTTGTACAAATCAAGAACTAGATGGCGCTTCTCAAAAAGTCGTCAAAACAGCACGATGCTGCTTTGCGACGTGAATCACGAAAATCAGACTTGCTTATTCTTGAATAAATGCATTTTTAATACACTCATTAATGGTCAACAATATTATTAATAAAAATAATTACCAAATAAAAAATAAAAAACAAAGTAAAAACTAGGTATGTGTATTTGAAATTTCAGGAAGATTGGTTCAGTAGGTACATAAAACGTGAAGAGGTACCTAACAAAAAAACAAAATCACTTTCACCATAAAGTTATGTTTAATAAAAAAAGAAAACCGAATTCCCAAATAACAGCAAGGATTTGAACCTAGCACTCTCCTAATCTAACTTCATCAACTTAACCGTTTGGCCAAACGCTAATATGACATCACTGTCGAAATGTTACATTACATATTTCAACCTACTATACATGTATTACTACGTAAGTGGCTTTACGAAAACACTGACTAAAACACATTTTTTGTATACTTTTCCTTAATTTTGCATTCATTAATTTGAGTTTTCTTGATTTTCATTTTTAAATAAGTATTTCAAGAACAGTTGAACAAGGTTGAAATAAAAAAAACAGTTTATTAGATGGTTTAGAGATTATGAGATAGATGGAGCTAAATTTTACTATTTAGTTCGTCTGAGGGGCGCCCTTGTAGTGTACAGGTCGGGGGTGAAATCTAACTTTCTTATTCACGCTTTCTGACCCTTAAACGCGTTTGTTTAATTGGTTTAGGAGACATGTCGTCACCAACTAAGTTAACTCCATTTATTCTTACTTGTCCTATTATGTTAACAATCTTCACAGTACTTTTTGTTGAAAATATATCAATTATTATTAGTTTAAACTTAACATTCTGAAGTAAAACATCTATTAACCATGAAAGTAATTTCCTAAAAAGTCTTTTTAAATTTATATTGTTGTAAAATCATAAAAGACATAAGTAGTAAAATTGTTTACATATTATGACAAGAAGGAAAAAAAGCGGAATTTACATGTAGTAGTGTGTTTCATTCGCATGCGAATAAAATCTTATCTGGCACTGTGCTTAATGAGAACCAGTAGCGGAGTTAGGGGGGGGCACGGGGCACGTGCTCCCCCCAGACTGCTTTTTTTGTGTACCTACTATGGAGGGAGATTCCGTGCTAGTGCATATAAAATTAAGAAATAACAGAAACGTGCCCCCCAGACTGCTTTTTTGTGTACCTACTGTGGAGGGAGATTCCGTGCTAGTGCATATCAAAAAAGAAATAAGTAACATAATTTTTTCTGATTTTTTGCAAATTTTACGGTTCAAGGCGGGCGGCAAAAGCATCAAGACGGCATTGTTTCTTGCAACCCCCCTCCCCACCCCAACATGCATAGTCCGCCATGGTCCTTCTTGTCCTGGATCCGCCGTTGATGAGAACACCACCGAAATAAACGCTAAGTTGATAATGACACGGTAAATTTACTTAACCTAAATGGTCCACTTGACTCCTAGTTGATTTTCAAAAGTATACCTGACCTGAAATGATTTCAATATCAACAGTAAATATACATAAGTAGCAAATGCAGTCTTTATAAGACAAATTATTTTTTTGCACTTGACCGGTTTTTCTACTGAAACAAAAAAAAAAAATTAGTAGATAATTATTTTTAAATAATACCTTTGTACTTAGTTTTACTATATTTTATTTTTGGTTTTTAAGTTTTCTTATCATGTATATGTCGTGTATTATAAAAACAAACAGTAAAAGTATACACTTGCATTTTTTATTTTGTTTACTTCCTAATCCTAAATTATAAATGCGAAAGTGAGTTTTTTATTTATTTGTTTTTTTGTTACCTCTTCACGTTCTATCTACTAAACCAATATTCCTGAAATTTCGCATACACATAGTCAGAAGTACTGAGAAGGACATAGGGTACCTTTCATCCCGGGGAGAAGCACAGCTTCCCGTGAAAAATTCACGCGGGCGAAGCCGCGTGCAAAAGCTTGTTTTAGTATATCTTTGTCTTTAAAAAAAACGGAGTTCGCGATAGTAACACAGCTGGAACAGTTTGGTTTTGATTATCTACTTTTACTCCTTTATTTTACGTTTATGACCAAGGTCTGACACTTGCAATAAAGAATTCAATTCAGGTCACACTTTTATGAACTATTCGTACTTTACTCTCTTAAAAGCGGGATATAAAGAGTTTTAAACGTTTTTAGTAACCAAAAACCTACTACGGTTTCTTGAAAGTGAAACTGCGTACGTAGCTAGATATTTATATATAAAAACTAGCTTTTTCCCGCGGCTTCGGTAGCGTGAATTTCCCAAAGGGACAGCTATGTCCTTCTCAGTACTTCTAATTATGAGTAGGTATGCGAAATTTTAGGAATATTGATTCAGTAGATAAAGCGTGAAGAGGTAACAAACAAACAAACTCATTTTCGCATTTATAATATTAGTTAGGATTAGAATATTAGGATACCTAGCTACCTATTTGTAAAAATAATTTGTATAAGTGTGTGTGTAAAGAATTCTGTTGTTTTTGCAATGTTTTGAAAAAAAAACGAAATATATACGAAAAAAACAATCATATTTTATTTACAAGATTTTTCCATGCGTGTGAATAAAACGAAAAAAATTCATCACTTTTACAAACTATCTAAATGAGAATTCCGTGTATAGATATTCAAGTTATTTGAGTTATTTGTCCATAAATTCTATGCTCGACTTAAGTTTAACCTAAGTTATTTGAATTCCATATCGTGAACTTCGAACTATGTTAGTTCTAATAACCTAAAAACTAATAAATATTTAAAACTATTTGCAATGGCGTGATACACAACTTATTGTATTTTGTTTTAACAACTTATTGTGTTTTGTTCTTACTACTAAATACCATGACGCTATAATATATTTTACACATTTATTTAATACATTTTTTTATACATTTTTAGAAGCGGTGGCGCCCGCCTGTGAATGTTAAAGTCCTAGGTTGGAACCCTGTTCGGGCCACATGAGTTTGTATACCTGACTCATGTACCTTGTTTTTTCATCGACCACCACTTGCTTCCGGTGAAGGAAAACATCGTGAGGAAACCTGCACTCTGGTTGATGATTATCAGCTAGTGTGTGAAATGGAGAAGGCAATGGCAAACCACTCCATTAAAATTGCCATGAGAGTCGTTGTGTGTGTTTCATTCCATATAATGACCACGACCCTCAGTCATGAGGAAATACAACTAAAGAGAGATACATTTTTAAGAACATTGTAGTTTTAAGGATGCTTAAATCTAAAAACTAGTCGATATCAATAAAAAAATAACTTCCTTTAAGCGTTTTAAATACAAATTTACATCATCAATATGTATACAATTCTTTCGTTACTGACCGAGTGCCTGACAGACAACGCCCAGCCAAAATTACTGGGAGTAGGAAGCTGAAATTTGGCATGTAGGTTCCTTAGGGAGTGTAGGGGAGCACTAAGAGAGGTTTCCATTTCAGGAGGCTCATGTTAGTAACTTAAAACATTTTTTTTTGAAGGCAAATATACTCCACCATTCAATAGAAAACAGTTTCATCAGATAACTAAGTAACATATACATATACATCCAAACTATGACATATCTAACTAAACCGACATAGGCCTTTCCATATTCATGCTTGTGTAACATATTATAAATATGTATTGGTCTCGGAAGGATTTAGGACAGATCAACGTCAACCAGATAACACTACACGTTGGCCCAACGTTGGCCAATAGCTATACATTGCTTCGTTTATATGTGAGCTATGTTTAAGTTAAAGATAAAACCTGTGGATAAAACTAAGCGATGTAAGTGGATTGGACGCAACGTTGGCCCAACCTCGTAAAAATACGATGGTCTTGCAATTCGTCAGTATTCGTTCAAGCAAGTGCAGGGAGGGACCGAATATATTGTCTTCTTCTAATGGAGTTATATATAACATTGGTGTCAGATTTTTCTCAAGGCGCCTAAGACATCTGACATAATATTGTATAGATATATTGTTCGTTTAAAATCGGAGTAATGTAGTAATCGTTACTAATATTATAAAAGCGAAAGTGAGTTGTTTATTTGTTTGTTTGTTTATTTATTTGTTACCTCTTCACGCTTTATCTCCCGAACCAATCTTCCTGAAATTTCATATACACATAGTTAGAACTACGGAGAAGGACATATGGTACCTTTCATCCCGGGAAAAAGCACTGTTCCCGTGGGAGTTTCACGCAGGCGAAGCCGCGGGCAAAAGCTAGTAATCTATATTATGAGCATTATTTTGCGACCACCGCTTGATATACCTAAGCTGCAATTGACTCTGAAGCTGAATACTAGTGACAGATAGTTGAATTCCGCTATTCAATGAATAAAGTGGACAATGCAGCAAATTGGCCCAAAAAAATTAAACTCGTGCATAATTAAGACCGATGGCAAACGCTAGAATAGATTTATTGGGCCCCATGAATGATTAGGACCAACGAAAAACCTGTTTAAAACAAACAAAACCTATTATTAAGTAATATAAAAATCCACATTTTTTCAAAACTTGTTACCCTATATCTTTTTTTTCCAGGGTAGATTTGTTTGGCCCCATAGTAGAAGTTGTTATGAACGCTATAGAGTTTGCTATCGGTCTCAATTATGCACTCTCTCTCTCTCTCAGCCAAAAGACGTCCACTGATGGACAAAGGCCTTCCCCAAGGATTTCCACAACGACCGGTCCTGCGCTGCCCGCATCCATGCGGTCACCAGGTCGTCGGTCCACCGAGTGGGAGGCCAATTGTGCACAACAAGTTTAATTTTTTTTGGGCCAGCAATCAAAGGAAGGGTTGCATTGTCTTTTAACCAATTGGCTGCGAATATACTACCAACATAAGTACTTAGGTTATGGACATTAGTTATCTAAGCTAGGAGTAAATGTAGGTTTATGTGTCCAAATTTGTACAGCGTAGGCACCTTCGGAACCCTACAATGCGCGTGGCCCGACACGCACTTGACCAATTATTGATTTCATAAGAGGGACACTTGTGACCTACAGAAGTTACATATCTTAACGCCAGCGAATCTACGAGCTACTATTTTTTTATAGTTCAAGCACGTAATTCTAGTTTTACAGGAAGCATAAAACGATATCCGTTTTACTGCTCCTTATCCGGATCAAATTTCAATATTTTATCACTTTATACTTTTATCGCTCTAGATTCTGGGCACTTCGTAGTTCTAGGCGAGTTGCCAATAGTCACTAGACATTCTCCAAGAATACTTGTAAAACCACAGAGATAGGAATAATACAGACATTACAAATGCCATCAAACGATGTTATGCCTTCTGCTGTCTTTTTTACAAGCTTTTATTATATAATAAACTAGCTGTTGCCCGCGGCTTCGCCCGCGTGACTTTGGCTTAGATGAAAATTCTTTTTGTGTTCCAAACTGTTTCCTGTATTCCAATCTTCGATTTTTATACGTCTACAGAAAATGCTCATCAGATTAACCAAGTTTTGCTAAGGCGCCATTTCCGTATATGTTATAGTGTAGCTGGTCTCTTGAAGTTATTCATCAGATGTTCCAAATCTTCAATTTTTATACGTCAGCAGAAAATGCTCCTTAAGTCGAACGGTTTTTGTTAAGGCGCCATTTCCATATATGTTATAGTGTAGCTGGTCTCTTGGAGCTTTTCATCAAATGTTCCAGATCTTCAATTTTTATACGTCAGCAGAAAATGCTCATCAGGTTGAACGATTTTTGCTAAGGCGCCATTTCCATATATGTTATAGTGTAGCTGGTCTCTTGGAGCTTTTCATCAGATGTTCCAGATCTTCAATTTTTATACGTCATCAGAAAATGCTCATCAGGTTGAACGATTTTTGTTAAGGCACCATTTCCATATTACTTATAGTTTAGCTGTTCTGTTATGGTTCTTCATCAGATGTTCCTGTTTTCAAAATGAATTATAATTCATTTTGAAAACTGGCTATAGCCTATAAGTTGCCCAGGCTTAATAGCTATACAACAAAAAAAGTTTCATTCAAATCCGTCCAGCAGTTTTTGCGTGAAACGCGTACATACATACAGACAGACAGACAGACAAGAAATTCCAAAAATTTTTTTTTGCTTTCTATTGTTCTTTTTAAGTGTCCCTCTATCCATTTTAGTCAAAAATACTAAATGTACAGACAAAATATTTTTACTGTTTTATTATATAACTAGCTGTCGCCCGCGGCTTCGCCCGCGTGAGTTTCGCTTAGATGAAAAATCTCTCTTGGAGCTTTTCATCAGATGTTCCAGATCTTCAATTTTTATACGTCAGCAGAAAATGCTCATCAGGTTGAACGACTTTTAATAAGGCGCCATTTCCATATATGTTATAGTGAAGCTGGTCTCTTGCAGTTCTTCATCAGATGTTCCAGATCTTCAATTTTTATACGTCATCAGAAAATGCTCATCAGGTTGAACGACTTTTGTTAAGGCACCATTTCCATATTTCTTATAGTTTAGCTGTTCTGTTAAGGTTCTTCATCAGGTGTTCCAGTTTTCAAAATAAATTATAGCCTATATGTTGACCAGGCTTAATAGCTATACAACAAAAAAAGTTTCATTCAAATCCATCCAGTAGTTTTTGCGTGAAACGCGTACATACATACAGACAGACAGACAGACAGTGTTATGTAATAATAACAGATTTTTAAGAGAAATTAATATTTAATTTAAATTAATAGAAAATACAATTTAAAATATAAAAAAATACACCACACGGGCACGGACAGAGTTCCAAAGAAATCACGGATACGGCACAGACACGGATAGAGTTCCAAATAAAATTACGGATACGGCACGGACAGGATAGCCGGGGAAATCCCGACAGGGGGTAAAGTTTGTCCGGCGGCACAATAGGGTTGAAGATGTACTGGCGGTACAGTAGGGATGGCAAGCGAAAGTGAGTACCTTTAATCCAGGCTTCGGCCACAGGTCACAGCAGCACAGCAGGGGTGGCAGGCGATAGTGTGTGCCTTTATTCCATACTTCAATCCACAGGTCACAGCAACTTCTTCGTGTTAGATATTGATTAACGACGCGAAGGCTTGCAGGGTCCCGGGGTCAGCAGGCCCCGAGACAAGACCTTTATAGTTCGTACCGTTCTGTTTCTCAGAAGATCAAGACTGACCCGGACTGACATTCAGTGTCTTTATATAGGCCTCGATTTAGAATTTCGTATTGCTTCATAATTTTCAAATAAAATACGAAATTAGAACATTTGTGAAGAGGTTCGCATATAAATTTATAGAATTTTAGAAAAATAAAATCTGACTTGTCACAATCCTTGACAATCAAAATTGTTTATAATAAGGAAAGACATAAATAATTTTAATAAAATTTAAAGAAGTGATCATCGAAAAGTGTAGAAAAGTACATTAAATATGTTGGAAAAACATATATACTATAAAACAACCAAAAATGAAGATATAGCGGTAAGTTTAAAGAAATATTCCCTAGCAACGTAGAAATTTTACAATAGAAAGTGTAAAAAATAACATTTTGAGCTAAATAAGTAATCATAATAGTAAAATAGACAAGAATAAAAGTAAAATAAACATGAATACACTACATTTCCCCCAAAACCCCTGAAAATTTTTACACTAAGTGAAAATTTTGAAGGTTAATAGACAACACTTTCATACCAGCCTATCATACCAAATCTTTCATATTACAATAAACCTTTCATACTAAAATCGATCAAACTTAGGGGTAGGGCTCACAGTCAATGGCTCCTACTCCAAGATAAGTACCTGCCTAGTAGTACTACGTAACAGTTGGCTTATTTAAGGAGTTGTAATCCGCTCACGCTGAAATCCCATTGATGATGAATGATATATGAATATGATATGACTGAAGGCTTATTTTATGAGTAGTCAGCCGCTCATTAGAAAGAAAGTAATGTAATAAAGATATGATGAAAATATATACAAGTAAGAATGAGTATTAAGTAAGTATAGTACTTTTATGTATAATTTAACGTATATATTTACGTATTTCTTATGTATGACAAGGGCTTATTTTACGAGTTGTCAACCGCTCAAAGAAAGAAATAAATAAAGAGTACGCAATGCAAACTTGCGTAAAGAGAGTAGTGCACATTACATAAGTAATGCGAATTAAAGTCTCAACACAAGACTGTGTAGAGAGATGTAGTAGAACATTAAAGTTTAGTTCTTTAGTGGCTTAAGAGCCGATGATAGCAATGAAAATGAAAGGAAATGAGAAAATGCCAAAAATGTAACTAGTAATTGAAGATGAGAACAAACAAAAATAAAGTATATACATTAGTCAAGTAAAAGTAAAATTAAAATAAATTCTAAGTCTTGATATCCTTTATGTGCCATTTTGCACGAGAACCGCTAGCGTCCTCAAGGATATATACCAGTGGTGAGAGTTTTTGTATAACTTTACACCGAACGAATTTAGGTGCTAATTTGGCACTAAAGTAAGAACCGGCATTACTGAGCACATAGTTCTTACGCCAAACATAATCGTCGACATTAAATTCTTTTATAGTATGTCGTAAATTATATCGAACACTATTTTTAGTATGGGAGTCAAATAGAGCTACTTGTACTTTGTCAAAAATTGTCGCAAGTAATCCTATATTAGTAGCATAAATATCACGAGGTAAGAAAGTAAATTCGTCAAGGTTATTCGTAGGAGTATAAACAGAACCACAGCTGATAGTTTCCCTGCCAAAAACTAGAAATGCTGGGGAATAACCCGTAACTGCATTAACTGTACTGTTCATAGCATATTGGATTTTTGGAAGAAAAATATCCCAGGATCTATGATCATCGCCTACAAGAGACGCTAAAGCCGTAACAATAGTTCTGTTATATCTTTCAGTGGGATTGACTTGCGGGCAATAATGAGGTGAATAAAAGATAAAAGGTATTTTATAGTTATCCAGAAGTTTTTTGAATTCTCTAGATTGAAATTGAGAACCATTGTCCATAATAATAGTTTGAGGTACACCATGTATAAGAAATACAAAGTTTTCTAGGCATTCGATAATATCTTTGGCGATAGCACGTTTAAGGGGAAAGATTAAAGTATATTTAGTAAAACAACAATTCACAACTAGGATGTGTTGATTGCGTTTTCTTGTCATGGGAAGAGGACCCATTAAATCAAGAGAAATACATTGGAAGGGTCTTGAGCAAACTTTAGGTTTACCCATGGGACCATAAGGTGAATGATTAGGATGCTTATAAGCAAGACAAGACTCACATTCACTTATTAATTGAGCAATGTCTTTGAACATTCCTGTCCAATAATATAAAAGAGAAAGTTTTTATAGGTTTTAAAAATTCCAAGGTGAGGTTCACCAGGCAAACCATGATTACTTTTAATCAGATTTTCTCTATCACCAGGATGAGGAACTTCTTTCCATACGAAGTCATCCGTTATAGTATGAAGGGAACGAGAAAAACGATAAAGCTTATTGTCCTTAATAGTATAGTTTGGAAAACTATCAGGATTGTTTTGACAGCCTTGTAAAACTTTATTATACTGTTCTTCCACCGTTAAAACTGAAACATTTAAGTTAGTTTTATTATCCGATAGATTTTTTGAACGAGATAACAAATCCGGTACTACATTTTCTTTACCTTTTTTATGTTTTAGAATGAAGTTAAAAGAAGATAGACGTACAGTCCATCGAGCAAGTCTGCCAGAAGGATTTGACAGATTTAGAAACCACTTTAGAGCAGCATGATCCGTGTAAATGACAAATTGTCTGCCATTGTCTAAATAACAACGCCAATGTTCGAGAGCAGTGATAACAGCAAGGGTTTCTCTCTCTGTAGTAGAATAGTTTTGTTCATTTTTATTAAGAGATTTACTCATATAAGCTATGACAACTTCTTTGTCTTCTTTTATTTGAGTAAGCATAGCTCCTATACCAAAATTTGATGCATCAGTGTGCACTGAAAAAGGGAGATTGAAATCAGGACAAGAAAGTACTGGTGTAGTTACTAAAGCTTCTTTTAATTTCAGGAAAGCTTGATTAGCTTCAGAGTTCCAAATAAATTTAGCAGCATTTTTACCACCACTATTTAGTTTATTAAGCGGAGCAGCAATAGTGCTAAAATTAGGAATAAATCGACGGAACCAGCTACATGTTCCTAAAAATCGACGAACTTCTTTACGAGAAGATGGAATAGGGTATTCCAGAATAGAATCAATTTTTTTAGGATCAGCACAAAGACCGTGTTCATTTACCACGTAACCTAAGTATTTTAATTCGTTTTTAAAGAATACACTCTTTTCAAAGTTAATAGTTAGACCGGCATAAGATAGTTTTTCAAATACTTTGATTAGAAACGATATATGTTCCTCGAATGATTCGCTAATAATAACGATATCATCAAGATAACAAAAGACTTTATTATCAAATTCAGGAGTAAATAACGTATCCATAAGACGTTGTTGAGTAGCTGGAGCATTAGTAAGTCCGAAGGGCATGACAACAAATCTGTACATTCCTCTACCAGGCACATAAAATGCTGTTTTATCTCTGTCAGCAGGATTTAGGGGAATTTCCCAAAAAGCTTTAGCAATATCAATGCTAGAAAGGTATTTAGCATTTTTTAAATGATCCAGTATTTCATTAATTAAAGGAGACTATAAGCATCTTTTCGAGTAATTGAGTTAAGTTTTCTGCTATCGACGCAGAATCGCCATTCGCCATTCTTTTTAGGAGTTATTAAAACGGGAGATAACCAAGGACTCTCACATTTTTCAATAACTTTCCATTCAAGCATCTTATCAACCTCGTTGATTAGCGCATGTTGTTTTATAGGAGAAAGTCTATACGAGCGTTGTTTAATGGGAGGATTATCGCCAGTATCGATTTTATGACAAATTAGGTTAGTTCGACCTAACTCACCCTTTTCTTCAAAAGAAATACTTTTAAAACGATTAATGATATCATCAGCGATATCCTTCTGAGATTTGGAAAGATTATCGTAAGGTAAAATTTTTTATCGTCTGAAATTGCAAGACAATTATTATTAAATATTGTAGAAAATAAGTTAGGTACTAAGTTAAACTTTTTCCAAAAATCTACCCCAAGGATTAGTGAGGGAGTTATTTCTGGGAAAACAAAAGCTCTAATTAAGTGAGTTTGACCATTAAAAGTAATAGGAAGATCAAAGTGACCTAAAGATTTGAGTTTATGATTATTAGCAGTAGACACAACAACCGACTTAGACTTGGATAACGAAAAACCCAATTTCAGAATTTCAAGATGTGAATTTTTTCCTAAAATAGTTAAAGAACTGCCACTATCTAAAAGTCCTGATAATGAAACATTA
Source organism: Ephestia elutella (assembly GCA_018467065.1). NCBI lineage: Eukaryota > Metazoa > Arthropoda > Insecta > Lepidoptera > Pyralidae > Ephestia > Ephestia elutella. Next base: position 7,415,295 of record CM031591.1, on the reverse strand, counting down.
TCAATTGATACATTGATAAAAGGACGATTAAAATCCTTTTCATTCTCATAGAGAACAGAAGAAGTTCTATAACAGAGGAAAAAGTTTTTTATTGTTAATAACCAATCATTCCAATCTTTTTGATTAAATTTATTATCCAAGTCACATTTTAGTTTTTTGAATTAGTTGAAGATTTGCCGGCATTGCATTTAGGGCAATCAGGAGTTTTAACATCCTTTGTACCACAAACCCTCCTTCCTTTGTCCTCAACCTAGATTTTTAAAACATATTAAAAATCTAGGTTGAGGACATTCGTTAAGAGAATGACCATTGGTACGACAGCGTACGCAATAGATATTAGGATTAGGAGATACACTAGCAGACTTATTAATTGTATTTACAGATTGCTTCGATTGAGGCTGAGAGTTATTTTTATTAAAGTAAGTATGTTTTTGAAACTGAGACTGAAAATTATTTTTGTTGAAGAATTGTTTAGCATTCGAAGTAGAAGGGGAAGGTAATTTATAATTAAATTCAGAGCTAAAAGAATTATTTTCATTATCAGGTTCCTTAAAGTTTTTATCTCTATCTAGAATTTTCTCATAACTTTGACAGGTATTGATCAAAGAAACGACAGAGTCAACATCTTTTAAGGCTACGAACATCGAATAACAAGGTCTTATGTTCCTTAGTAAAATTTCGAGTTTCTCAGACTCGGAAAGTTTTTTGGTAAGACGTGAGAACATACCGAACATAAGTGAGACATAAATTACAATGGATTCATTGTCACCTTGGGTTCGATTCCTGATGGCATTTAGTAGTTTATAGTCGTAGTCAGGTTCACCGAAGTCTCTTATCAAAAGATTAGTAACTTCGTCCCAAGTTAAGTTAGAATTTAGTTCTTTTTGAAATCTAAACCAATGTAAAGCATTGTCAGTAAAAATTTCGAAAGCTTTGTTTAGAAGTTTCTCTTTCGAAATATTTCGAGAAATACGAAATTCTTCTATTTTTTGAAGAAAAGATTTCGGACAGGTTTTACCATCATAGCAAATCTTTTTTAGGTCGTTTAAGGAAGAAGGAAGTACCAAATTTTGTAGGATTTCAGGATTGAAACTACTGAGAACAGAAGAAGAAGATTGAGGAAGAGGTGAAGTTGTAATTTGAGGAAGGGGTGGAGTGGGCGTGGAAACATTTTGCTCTGCGTTCAGAAAAAGTAAAAGGTTCAAATCGTTTTTCAAGTTCGACAAATTTAACTTTGAGGACATCAAATTCTTCTTTTTATCACTGTGTAAATCTAAATCAATTCTATCTAAGCGATAGTATAGATGATTTAAATAAGTCTCTATTTTAGGAAAAATTTTTGAGTTACCCGACTCAAGTGAGACTAATTTTAATTCAGTGTAAGTTAATGTAGCTTCAATCCCGTTGAGATCATCCTCAACTGGCAAAGGAGAATCTATAATGTCATCGCTTAATATAGATTGCGTAAGCGAAACGACTTGTTTTTTAATTGAGGGAGCTTATCAGCTGGTTCCTCCAGTCTAACCTTGACTTCGTATTCTAACTCGGCTTTATTGAGCAGACTATATGCAATTGGACGAGACATTTTAGTAGAAGTTTAGGAGTACTTGTACAAAGTAAAGTACCTAAGTATAGTACCTTAGTTTAGTAAAGAGTTAAAGTCAAGTTATAGAGTCTAAGTCCAAGTCAAGTTAGTCAATAAAATAAATATTTATTGAATAAATATTTAGTATGAATGAGTTCTATGTGAAAAAGAGACCAGTGTGAAGTTAATTAAGTGTTTAAGGTCGAGAATCTAAGCCAAAATTAGGAGAACGTGTAGGTGTGTTTTTAGAATTTAGAGGAGAGACAGAGCCAAAAGATGCGATGGGCGCCAACTGTTATGTAATAATAACAGATTTTTAAGAGAAATTAATATTTAATTTAAATTAATAGAAAATACAATTTAAAATATAAAAAAATACACCACACGGGCACGGACAGAGTTCCAAAGAAATCACGGATACGGCACAGACACGGATAGAGTTCCAAATAAAATTACGGATACGGCACGGACAGGATAGCCGGGGAAATCCCGACAGGGGGTAAAGTTTGTCCGGCGGCACAATAGGGTTGAAGATGTACTGGCGGTACAGTAGGGATGGCAGGTGAAAGTGAGTACCTTTAATCCAGGCTTCGGCCACAGGTCACAGCAGCACAGCAGGGGTGGCAGGCGATAGTGTGTGCCTTTATTCCATACTTCAATCCACAGGTCACAGCAACTTCTTCGTGTTAGATATTGATTAACGACGCGAAGGCTTGCAGGGTCCCGGGGTCAGCAGGCCCCGAGACAAGACCTTTATAGTTCGTACCGTTCTGTTTCTCAGAAGATCAAGACTGACCCGGACTGACATTCAGTGTCTTTATATAGGCCTCGATTTAGAATTTCGTATTGCTTCATAATTTTCAAATAAAATACGAAATTAGAACATTTGTGAAGAGGTTCGCATATAAATTTATAGAATTTTAGAAAAATAAAAATCTGACTTGTCACAATCCTTGACAATCAAAATTGTTTATAATAAGGAAAGACATAAATAATTTTAATAAAATTTAAAGAAGTGATCATCGAAAAGTGTAGAAAAGTACATTAAATATGTTGGAATAACATATATACTATAAAACAACCAAAAATGAAGATATAGCGGTAAGTTTAAAGAAATATTCCCTAGCAACGTAGAAATTTTACAATAGAAAGTGTAAAAAATAACATTTTGAGCTAAATAAGTAATCATAATAGTAAAATAGACAAGAATAAAAGTAAAATAAACATGAATACACTACAACAGACAGACAAGAAATTCCAAAAATTGTTTTTTGCTTTCTATTATTCTTTTTAAGTGTCCCTCTATCCATTTCAGTCAAAAATACTAAATGTACAGACAAAATATTTTTACTGTTTTATTATATGTATAGATAATGTATAGATAATAGAAAAAAAAAAGGTACAAACTTGCATACTATTGTATGCAAGTTTGTACCTTTTTTTTTAACTTGCAAACCATTTTTTCATTCTTTAGTATTATTCGATTGAGCTGAAACTTGGCGTACTTATGTAAGTCCGATGACAAAGCAAAATTATGGTACCACAATTTTTCTGATCACATGGTGGAGCCGGGATGTAGGAACTAGGTTTCTCTGATGGTAAATAACTACTACGACACATATTTAAGAATGACTGTTAAACCCCATACCTACGAATAAATAAATTTAATACCCCAAGACCTCTCTAGCGACAATAAAGGCTTGTAGGAGTATGCCTGTAAATGTACAGTCACGAGCAAAACATATAGACAAAAGAAAGGATTTTTATGAGTATTTGTGTGCGTGAGCTCGTGTGACAAAAACGCAGCAATAAAATCACAGCTTTGACACTTCTACGACTTTTTGAGCTGTGGAAAGACTCGTACTTTTGAAATCCTATTGGATCCCTTATTTAGCAGTGAGACCCGAAATCCTATTAGACCTACCAGGGGAACCATGTAGTCGAAGGAACCTACATTCCGAAGAGTTTATTTGGGATTCTAACAAAATACTCGACTCATACACTGAAATTTTTTCTGTGAAAACAAGAACTAGACCAAAATTGGTATCCTTTTGGCAGCTACGATGCCACAGACAGACCTATAGATATACGAGCTCAAACTTATAACAACCCTCCGTTTCCGCGGGTTAATGAGAACATATTGTCACGAAGCCACAATGAGGAAAGTTCCTCAGTAGAATAACGTCGGCCTACGATCGATATATTTAACGAGGCAATCTCATAAGTTTGTTTGTCATGTCCCCATCATCTCCGTACGCTGTAACCCAGTTTCTTAAGCTTGTTTTTCAGATAACATCCATTAAGGGGATAGGTTCTATGAATAAAGTATTGCTTTATGTGTAGCACAAGTTTATGTTTGTCAATTTTTTTTGCAATGACATCTTCAAATTGGTACAGATACGATGAAATGAAATTGAATGAAAATGATTTTATTTACATAAAAAATAGCACTTTTAAATCGTCATATTCTTGTTTTTTAGTTAGTTGACATCATAAAATTACTTAAAGCTAAGGTTACCACCGCCTCCAAAGCGCAAGTGGAGAAGAGGTGGCGCAACAAACTCCACTGCTACATTTTCTCCAAAGACGTCACTTTACAACACAATATTATGTCTTACAATTAAATAACTATCTATGATAACTATGAATAGATATTCATACAGATATTCACGGCTTTATACCTTACGGGGTAGACAGAGCCAAGAGTCGTGTGACTCTTAGACCACGCAGAGCTGGGTAGGTATAGGCTTATTGATAGAATGGGTATTCAGATAAGATGACAGGTTGCTAGCCTATCGCCTATGAGTGGAGAAAACACCTCCACTCATTGAATTTACTGATTTACTAATATTACAAACTAACAAACTCGCTTTCACATCCTAATCCTATCCTAATCCTAACTAATATTATAAATGCGAAAGTGAGTTTGTTTGTTACCTCTTCACGATTTATCTACTGAAAAAACCTTCTGAAATTTCGCATACACATAGTTGGAAGTACGGAGAAGGACATAGGGCACCTTTAATTTTGGGAAAAAGCACAGTTTCCGTGGGAAATTAAAAGCTGGTTAATAATATTAGTTAGGAAGGATTTATGTACCTATAATATTTTGAACAGAAAAACTCAACATAATATAGTTTTAAAACAAAACGAAACCACCAGTGAATCAGTTGTATTGTAATGGAACCGAGAGGGTTAATTCTTAATAAAATGTTAATTGAGCCAATTCTTTCTAATATTACGTATCTACCATTATACTTTTAACCTTAAAAATTTTACTTAACTGTTTTACGAAAAAGTATCAAATTCAGTAACTCGTTGTGATTTTCTTTAAACTTTGATATGACAGGCCTTGCTAAGTATTGCTTAAGGCTAAAAAATATAAAAGGCTTAGTTACAAAATAAATTAAGAAACAAAACAGGCTTTTTTAATGAAATAAAAATAACTCACTTAGTTTTAAATTAATTTTTTGATGCACAATAATTAACACTTGAATGATAACATGTAACTGTTAATTTTCCATCAATAAATTAATTTAAAATAAAAATTGTAATTAATAGTTAACCTACTTCCTACTATATAATATGATAAATGCGAAAGTTTGGATTTGAGTCTGTGAGTTTGTGAGGATGTTTGTTACTCAATCACGCAAAATCTACTGGACGGATATTGATGAAATTTGGTATAACGGTAAAAAAATACCGTGAATAGAACATAGGATACTTTTTATCCCAAAATTACCATGGCCGGAAGCCCCGGGGCGCGGCTAGTTTTTTTTTTATAATGGAAGAAGGCGAAAATACAAATCAAGAGAAAGCTCAAAAAGCAAAAATATAAAACTCGTCTTGACCTCAAAATGGAAATGATATTTTTTTCCATTTTAATCTAGAAAAGCGAACTTCCTTGAGAAAGGATTAAGATGGGAAATAATTAAAAATACTTATTAGCAAAAGTGGTCCGGTCGTATTCCGTGAATTCAAAAGCCTTTGTGTATTATATTGTTTCATTTCTCTTGTCCTGAAATGGCGTCCAGCCCTTGTATTGTAATGTTGTTTTATAACATATTTGCTCGTAAAGTGTCACTTATTTCACCAATTTCAATATTGTATTGTATCTCATTACGCACTTGTGCGTTATTGTAAAGTAAAACGCACGCTCCGTCTAAAAACGAACGATACTTTTTTAAATCTTAGCAAAGAGTTTTTATGTCAGAAAAGTGGTCAACATTTTATGAATAAAATTAACTTTAGGAGATTAAATAAATAAAAATTTAATTGTTTAAATTAATTTTGACAATAAATTACAACCATTTATCTGTAACAAAACACAAAAATATTAATTTACTTTATTAGTAATACTGGTAATACTGGCTGTTTTTTGTGCATTTGCCTTAAAAAAAAAGCGCTGATGCGCGCGCATCGCTAATTTGTGAACAAGTAAAATTATACCGCGCGCTTTTTCTTTGGTATTGTCGTTTTCTGAGTTTTATTTAAATATTTCCTCGTAAATATGTTATAAAACGTCGTATGACATACGTGCGCTTTGAAAATTACAGCCTCTGCCTTTCTTGTAGCCCTCGCCTACGGCTCGGGCTAGCAATATCGCCTCGGCTGTAATTTTCAACATACCGCACTTATATCACAATGTACTATTATGCTTTTCATATTATAAACGGTGAATTTTCACTGGTTTTGGAGCCAACAAAGCGCACTTCATAAAAATCGTTAATAAGACCCAATTAGCTAGTCAAAATAAATATTTAGAAACAAAAAATGTTGACTAAATCTTAAATGCTAAAACGTGCAAGCAATTGGTAACGCATAACTACTCACACAGTAATTCTTGATTTTAATGGCTCTTAGCAATGATTCAAAAACTATTTAGCCATTTGTAAATTTGCAGGTATATCCTATATCCTAACTAATATTATAAATGCGAAAGTGAGTTTGTTTGTATGTTTGTTTGTTTGTTACCTCTTCACGCTTCGTCTACTGAACCAGTCTTTCTGAAATTTTGCATACACATAGTTAGAAGTACGGAGAAGGACATAGGGTACCTTTCATCCCGGGAATAGGGACGGTTCCCGAGGGAAATTCACGCGGGCGAAGCCACGGGCGAAAGCTAGTATCTATATAAGTACATTTACTACCGCGGATATTATTAACAGACGAGCTCTAACGAAACCGCAATCTACGGCTAATTTCCAACATTTTTATGTATTTCTGTAGTTAAAAACAACTAAATCAAGTAGGGTAATTCCGGGGGAGTTGGCCGTATGGGAGAGATGGCCAATCGAAAAAAGTAAGGCTCACAAATGACAGATGGCGTTAGCAATTAACTAGTTCGTTGTGGGTTGGTACCGTACCGGCAACACATTCGCACACGAAATCCTTGCGAATAAAAAATGAAAATTAGGTTTTTTTCGTTTTATTTTATTAGCATATAGTTGATATAAGGTAAGGAGTTAATATATTTTATTTAGTGATTACAAAAACATTTTGAAAAATGTCTTTGCCTTTATGTGTTTTCTTTGAAGTGAATTAGTTTTCTTGTATTCTAATCTAGAAACAGTTTCAAATACTCCAACCGGTGTTTTAAAAATTGATTTGGCCATCTCTACCGGAGCAAATGGGTCAGATGGCCTTATTGGATAGACACTACCAAAGACTATAAGAATAAAAATATTATAGGCGTACAGTCTCCGACACAGCAGTTGTAAAGAAATTCCCATAGACCTCTGAAATAATATCTCGGAAAGTGAGAATGACTAAAAAGAGGAAGATAACGGCAGAGGCTGTGGCGAAAATTATTACAAAATACAGCTCAGCGAAGACTGGGTACAGCGCAATATTTACAATCTTTGAGTGCTCGAAAACTGCACAGAATTCGAGGATATGTGTCCAAGATGTGGTAACAAGAAGAAAAAAAAATTAAAGGGTAAAGGAAAAGGAAAAAAGGGTACTGGCTAACTCTCCCAGATGCGTCTGGCCATCACACCCGTATATCCCCGGGAGAGATGGCCAGTCTTACTTTTTTAAGATGCCTATAAGTGCCAAATTGTTTATTGTATGACTGATTTTATAATTTTTTTTAGAAAGAAAATAATCAAAGTTATGTGAAGAATTGAATTTTTAATTTTATTTATAATAGGTTTTTTACAATAGGTTCTCAAAGTTAGTAAGGCCATCTACCCCGGACTTACCCAAACTTATTTCATAAAAAATTAATCATTTGTTCGTCAATTTTGGTAATACGGTAATAGAACAACACACCTACACATACGTTATACATGTTATACAGACTAATTTTCAGTATTTCAGTTCTGTTCATAGTAAGGCCATTCGTCAACATTGTTGGTCAAAAGGCCGCCGATCCGTCTTGCAAAATGTCAGGTTACACACACATGGGCCTGTGGTGTGGCCCTAGAATAGCACCAACCCATCTCTTCCCGTGGGTGTCGTAAGAGGCGACTAAGGGATCTAAAACACCGGAGGATGGGCAGCAGCATCTTTCCGCGTACTGTGACATCACACTGCGATCGCCAACCCGCCTGCCAAGCGTGGCGATTACGGCAAAGCCCCCCTATGGTTGATACACCCATAACACGACCCCTAGTCCCCGGCGGCCCCGCTATCCCGGACTCTGGTAGTGGTCACGGTAACGGCGGGGCAGGGGGTGCTAAGAATCCCCGGCAGATGCCAGGCTACCAACCCCGACGACCTTTGGCCCTGGCAACTTATAACACGTGCACACTGCGGACCGACGAGAAGCTCGCTGAACTGGAGGAAGAATTGAGCAGGTTACGATGGGATATTGTAGGATTATGTGAAGTCCGAAGAGAGGGGGAGGACACCATGATCCTCAAGTCCGGAAACCTGCTCTATTTCCGGGAGGGCGACCAACTGTCCCAGGGTGGTGTCGGGTTTATCGTCCACAGGTCCCTCGTCAACAACGTGGTCCAGGTCGAGAGTGTTTCGGCGAGGGTAGCGTACCTTGTACTCAGAATTACCAAACGGTATTCGTTGAAGGTAATACAAGTATACGCACCGCCCTCATATCGCTCCGACGACGAGGTAGAGACTATGTATGAGGATATTTCTAGAGCCATACATAGCTCCCAGGCCCACTATACCGTTGTGATGGGGGACTTTAACGCGAAACTGGGCAAACGAAGCGATGATGAGCTGAGGGTGGGGAATTTTGGATATGGAAGGAGGAATGCACGTGGTCATCTGCTGGCCGGCTTTATGGAGAAGGAGGGCCTCTTTATGATGAACTCATTCTTCAAAAAGCCAAAACAGCGAAAGTGGACATGGTTGCATCCTAATGGCGTTACAAAAAATGAGATTGACTTCATCTTGTCGACGAAGAGGCACATATTCAATGATGTCTCTATGATCAATGCCGTAAAAACAGGAAGCGATCACCGATTGGTAAGAGGCACATTGAATCTTAGAATAAAACTCGAAAGGTGTCGACTGATGAAGTCTACGCTCCGACCAGCGCCTATCCAGCTCCAAAACCCCGAGAGCTTTCAGCTCGAATTGCAGAATCGCTTCAAATGCCTGGGAGACTGCGAAAATCTGGACGATTATAATGACAGGTTTGTGCAAATTGTCCAAACAGCTGGGTCTAAGGCTTTCAAAACCCGCCGTTCAAAAGGAACCAAAAAGATCTCGGACCTCACCAACAAACTCATGGAAGAAAGACGAAACTTGGTTCTGCAGTCCTCTGACGATGCTGCTCAGCATCGGCGTCTAAACAGACAGATCTCCAAGTCCTTAACTCGTGATTTACGCCAATTCAATACTGACCGTATTGAAGAGGCGATCAAGCGAAATAAGGGCTCAAAAGTGTTTGCAAGGGATCTGTCTGTTGGTCAAAGCCAACTGACCAAGCTGAAGACAGAGGATGGCAGAATCATTTCGTCGAAGCCAGAAGCTGTTGGAAGAGGTTGAGCAGTTCTACGGACAATTATACACCAGCGTACGCACACCTGTCAGTAATCTGGCTAAAGATCCAAGAGCCAGATTGACCCGACACTACACCGAAGATATCCCGGACGTCAGCCTATATGAGATTAGAATGGCTCTCAAACAGTTAAAAAACAATAAGGCACCGGGTGATGATGGAATCACGGCTGAGCTTCTGAAAGCAGGTGGAACGCCGGTATTAAAAGCTCTTCAGAAGCTATTTGATTCCGTCATACTCGAGGGACAAACGCCTAAGGCATGGCACAGAAGTGTGGTGGTACTTTTCTTCAAAAAAGGTGACAAAACCCTATTGAAGAATTATAGGCCTATCTCACTTCTGAGCCATGTCTACAAACTGTTTTCGAGAGTCATTACGAATCATCTCGCTCGCAGGTTTGACGACTTCCAGCCTCCCGAACAAGCCGGTTTCCGAAAAGGCTTTAGTACCGTAGACCACATACATACGCTGCGGCAGATTATACAGAAGACTGAGGAGTATAATCAGCCATTATGCTTGGCGTTTGTGGACTACGAGAAAGCCTTCGATTCGATCGAGACCTGGGCTGTGCTACAGTCTCTCCAACGGTGCCAAATTGACTATCGATATATCGAAGCGCTGAAGTGTTTGTACGAAAACGCCACCATGTCGGTCCGTCTCCAGGATCAAGGCTCCAAACCTATCCAGTTGCAGCGAGGGGTGAGACAGGGAGACGTGATATCTCCGAAACTGTTCACCGCCGCCCTGGAAGATGTTTTCAAGCTTCTGGACTGGAGCGGACTCGGCATCAATATCAACGGCGAGTACCTCACTCACCTTCGATTCGCTGACGATATCGTAGTCATGGCTGAGACCTTGGAAGACCTAGGCACAATGCTCGATGACCTCTGTAGAGCCTCTCAACAAGTGGGTCTAAAAATGAACATGGACAAGACGAAAATTATGTTTAATATCCGTGTCGCACCCACTCCTCTGAAGGTTGGAGACTCTACACTCGAAGTTGTTGACAATTATGTATACCTGGGACAAACAGTTCAGTTAGGTAAGTCCAACTTTGAGAAAGAGGTCAACCGTCGAATCCAACTCGGCTGGGCAGCGTTCGGGAAGCTTCGCGATATCTTCTCATCCAAAATACCGCAGTGTCTCAAGACTAAGGTCTTTGACCAGTGTGTGTTGCCAGTAATGACATACGGAACAGAGACGTGGTCGCTTACTATGGGCCTCATAAGAAGGCTCAAGGTCACCCAAAGGGCGATGGAGCGCGCTATGCTCGGAGTTTCTCTGCGTGATCGAATCAGAAATGAGGAGATCCGTAGGAGAACTAAAGTAACCGACATAGCCCGCAGAATCGCGAAACTTAAGTGGCAGTGGGCGGGGCACATAGCTCGTAGAACAGATAGCCGTTGGGGCAGAAAAGTTCTCGAGTGGCGACCACGAACCGGAAAACGTAGTGTTGGCAGGCCTCCCACTCGGTGGACCGACGACCTGGTGAAGGTCGCGGGATGCGCATGGATGCGGGCAGCGCAGGACCGGTCGTTATGGAAATCCTTGGGGGAGGCCTTTGTCCAGCAGTGGACGTCTTTCGGCTGAGAGAGAGAGAGAGAAACACACACATAGTACACTGATAGATAGTGGCACTACGGTTTACATGCTGTCGTCATGGGCCTTCTACAAGATGTGTTTTGCGATTTATTGCTGAGGGAAGTGAACGATAATATTGATAGATGTTCTCCACCTTCTGATACACACTGGACATTAAAATGGCTCATGACGCAGCGTAGGTATTCCTAATGGATGGAAAGTGGATGGACCATGACTAACCATTTCTTAATCATACTTAGTTGAGCTTTGAAGCTTTGAATTTCGATTCTTGTTCTGTGTACAAAAGTTAAGATAGCTACTCATATGTTGTTATTATACTGTCAAATTACATTTAAAAAAATGTTTAAATCAAGTATGATTGATAAAATTCGCGGTTAGTCATGGTCCATCCACTTTCAATCCATTCGGTATATAAGCTGTCGTCATGAACTCATGAGCCATTTGTCCCCAATGTTGAGGCACTGGCCTTCTATCCAAATGGATAAAGAGCGGGACTCGCTAACGGCGAATTTTTTCAATCATATATTAAGTTCAGACATTTTTCGATTATCTAAAGTCACATTTTATAAAACAGAAAATAATCGGTTCATACGACTATCTTAGGTATATAATGTAAACCCATGTGTTGAGTTGAGAATTTACTCGTAAGTGTTCAAATAAATAATATAAAATAACTCGTAGAGTCTTCACACTTTATTTGAGAAGTAATAGAACGAAGGAATCCAAATTTTATTTAACAAGATAATGGTTGTAAAACTTTTTCAGAAGCACTTTGAGATAAGGTTTTTGATCTATTCCACGCCTAAGCGATCCCAACAAAAGAAATAATAACGTACTTACAACTTTTATCGTTTGTTTGAAACAAAGTGGTACTGCGTAAGATAGCGAGAATTTTTTTTTTTATCACAAAACTCTTCGAGGGTAATAAAGTGTATCACGAGATATTTTTGTAAGCGGATCTTTTTTGGGGGTCTGCATTTTAGAAAAAATGTTATAATATGATTGTTACTATATCTATTACAGGTCTTATTATTCTTACAAAGAGACTGGTTAATCTGGTCACAGTCAATTTCTTTCAAGCTGACAAAAGGCATTTCCTAGAGACCATCTCCATAAATTTGTTTTGCGTCGCTGCCGGACCTCTGGGATCGTCGTCGGCGCAAGCAGTCTTCTACCAACGCGCGCGCTATGTGGACACGTCACAGCATCTCTTCTAATTATCGCAAAATTGACATTGTTAATCCGTGCGGGTGTGTGTACTTGCTTACGCATTGAATTGTCTGTGATTTAAGAATTTTTGGACTTTCGCCGCCTACAATACAAGTGACCTCGAGGTTTCCTTCGCCTGACGTTTCAGCATCTCCGTGGCTTGGCAGAGTTTGGTAAGTGGCGTAATGCTATTTATGTGGTGGTTATCACTAGGAGTGTAATGTCAGATTATTTAGGAATGACTGTTGGGACCTGAATGACCTAGACCATTTTTTGTTAGCTATTCTGCCATCGCGTTAAAGGACTATACAGGGCTAGGGCTCTGTACGGACTAGAGACAAAACCGGTAAAATATAGAAACTTGGAAATTTTCCCAAATTACTTTTGGGAAATTTCATACCTAAGGGATTTAAATTAGTAAACAAGCTAATTATTAAAAAAAAAAACACGAGTGACAACTTTTTCTCAAAAAGTACATACAAACATATAAGTAATTTTTGAATTCGCCCTACAATTTGATACCCCATTTGATAAGATTGATCAAATTCTATTTTTTTGGTCTGCTATTTATCGCATATATAATCCGCCATTTTGTTTTTATTATGACGCCATTTTGTTTTTATAATGACGTCAGCCTATGTCACTCGGAGAAATGCAAGAAATCTAAAAATACCTCTCACATCAAAATCTGTTAAGCTGTTTTGAGACTTATGGTGGAATAAAGAAACTTACATACATACATATATGAACCCTGAAAACATAACACTCCGTTTTTGGTCAGTCGTGTAAAAATTTAATTAAATCATGAGAATCCGAGAGCAAAATCTATTTCTAATAATGTTGTTAAATCAGTCTTTCTTGTTGTATCAGCGTATAATATCTGGAAATATCAAAGTCGTACAAAGTCAAAATCTTAAAATGTCAAAGTCGTCTCTTGATTGTAATAGAAATAACATTTATATAGAACAAACATCGAATTATAAATATATAGAACAAACCAAACAAGTATCTAAAGGAGCAGAATCACTCAAATTTACGCCACCACAGTTTCGGGTGATTGATGGCGCGAATCTATTTCTGGATTTATTTAATTCAAAGTCATTGAGGTAATGTTTTCGGCAGAAAATACATCATGTGGCTTGATGTATTACATGGTTACACGTGATGACATGTGCAAAGGGGATTCAGAGCACAATATAGAGAAGAATACAGTAGCGTAACTCAGCCTGTCCTTAAAAGTGTCCTTGAAATTTCAAATCAAAACAGGGCACAGTTGCAGTGAAATGTATGAACTATGCTTGATTGACCGTAAAAAATCGGTACGCGATGATAGACAAATAATAATAGCGCTCTGTCCCATTTCTCCTCCTGCATTCCTAATACGCATTTCTCTTTCTTCTATACTTTTCTCTCACTACTCACGCACTGTACCTACAGTTATGTCGAACCAAGTCTGTAAAATACGTCTGTATGTGAAATCGTACGTTTGTATGCAGTCGAGCTACTGTATTATCTTTATGTTGTGGTTCATGGTGAATTGTTATGCTAGCTGCGCCACAGGGAAATTTAAGGCAAAAAGTAGCATATAATCTTCAAGTTTCATTCTATTTGTATATTATAATCACAAAATTGATTCAGCAGACGACGTAGTCCACTTAGAGCACTAATCCGAATAGCACAGACACGAACAGCACAAGTCCACGAACAGCACATTTCAATGTTTTTGGCATGTGCTGTTCGTGGATTCAAATTTTTAATTTATTTTCGTCCACGAACAGCACATACAACTATTATACATATTTTATTTATTGATTAGTAAATACTGTTGTGGAAATCATTGGAAGAGGCCTTTGTCCAGCAGTGGACGTCTTTCGGCTGAGAGAGAAGAAGAGAAGAAATACTGTTGGAACTTAGTGCTGTCTACTAATGTGTTCCTTACACTGTGGGTGAGTAAGGCTAGGTGGTAAGTTCAAAAGGGTCAAAGGTTAGTCGTGCTTCCTTGATCTCGGACGTCGGTGCATGATAACAGGATTTTACGTATTAATAATGCTTGTTATAAGGATTATTAGGAGAACGGGCATCAGCTTACGTACCTACATGTTGGCATGCATTGTATAAAAACATCACTTCAAATTGCAATGTATTGATATCGGCTGTCTGCTCATGTATCCAGCGACTGGGACCGAAGCTCACTGGAATTTGTTTGTTTGTTTATTTGTAAACTCTTTATTGCACATACACACAAGAAAAATACAAAACATAGTGTGATTACAACAATACTTTTGATTTTTGATTACAAAACATTTGTAGTGTGATTTTAAAAATACATTTCAATTTAGTGACGTGATGCCGCCATTCTGACGCGCATTAGGTTTCGTTAGCGCTAAAATAAATGTAATTCACAATACAGACAGACGCTCCGAAGATATTATGTAAATGACAGTGACAATACTCTGTTCAGATGAAGTTGAATGAAGTAAGCCCAAATATAGGTTGACAAATTCAGATAAGAGAAGCGAGTGATTTTCTCACCTATATGAGTTGACTTTTAAGACACTCACATTTTATTATTATTTTATTGAAATGACTCAGTTTTCCTCGCGGCTGTACCCGAATTGCTTTCATGTTTTTCGACCACCACCTGCTTCTGGTGAAGGAAAATATCGTTAGGAAGCCTGTACTCTGGTTGATGATTTATCGGCTATAGAGATGGAGAAGGCAATAGCAATGTATTTCAATCCACGTAATGATCACCATCCACAGCCATGAGGGAAACGACTTTAAAGATTTCATGGACATGAAAGTAATAATATCAAATTATGGCTTTTTAAAATGTTAGTTTAGACGTACCTAAGTCAGCAAATGGTGGTCTATAAAAATAATACACGAGTCAGATTGATAAACTTAGGTTATGAGGCACAAGTAGGATTCGAACCTGGAACTTCACGACTACAGGTGGATGTACTAACCACACGACCAACACCGCTCCGCGAAAAACCGTGAAATATTAAATTCCACTGCCTTATTTTCTGAAATCAGAATACATTTCAGAGCTCACAACTTTAACTCATCTTATTTCTTCCACTTTACAGACGATTTAACTCGAATATGTTCAATTGCGCTGCTTTTTTCATTCATTCTCAGACGTGGTTTACTCGAGTGAATAATAATTCAACTAGCTTTCGACTGCGGCTTTGTCCGGTTTCTAATAAGCTTTTTAACGCATGGTTTAATGACATACATTATAAAAAATAAAAAAGGTATGTAATTAATTACTAAAATAAAAAATATTTTAGGATGTGTGTTGTTCATTCATCATTAATATTTGTTCTCTATATGTGCCTTAGTTATTTATTAAATATATATATATATTAACTTTTTATTTTATTTTTTGTTATAAAGGTATGTCATTCTTGTGACTAAAAATAATTAATATTCTTTAAATTATAGCGGCCATATTAATACACATTCAGTGTAAAACTAAAGTGCCTATTAGGATTCCAAGGATATAGCTCTGATAGAGATCATACAAACATACAGACAGCGAAAACATATTAATAGGTTTTTGTTTGGACCCTACTGAACTCTAAAATTATACAGGTATTTGATTCATTGAGTAACAATCAACTGAACTTCCTTATTTATAAAGGACTACCTAGCTATTTTCGGTCGGCTTTCCATTTTCTCACTTTTCATTCGTTCACTCCACATTCTCTTCTTATTCATACAGTCGTTCAGTTAGGTGTAGCGTGGATTTGAAACTGCTCGAGTACTAAGTACAACAAGGTACGTAGGTATATAATGTTAATCCTAACCATCGAGATAATCCTAACTAATATTATAAATGCGAAAGTGGGTTTATTTGTTTGTTTATTACCACTTCACGCTTTATCCACTGAACCAATCTTCCTGAAATTTTGTATACATATAGTTAGAAGTACGGAGAAGGACATAGGGTACCTTTCATCCCGGGAAAAAGCACTGTTCCCGTGGGAAATTCACGCGGGTGTCAGATATTGAAATTTTTGTTATAATTTTGGTTACCTCATTTATATTTATTTTAATACAGACACTCTAATAATTATTATATGTAACTAGTGTCGATTGTTTTGGCATCGTAGGTAGTGCCACGGATATATTGAGGTGAATGACAATGTAACTTCCTGTTTAATTCAAATTAAAAAATAATGTCTAATATATTTACTTATATAAAGCATTTCTATCTACATTAAATTCTTAAATATCAAATTAACAATTAAGTGTATTTTATAAACTGTATTAATTGGACTAAAGTATAAAATTTGCCGTGGGCTAAAGCTAGTAAAATACATATTTTTTTCATTTAATTTTCCTTTCGTTTTTTCAATCAGTCATACAAACATTATTCGAAAACCGCTGGTTGCAATCGATATATGACAGATGTCACACAATTATGCTAAAACATTCCTACGGGACCGTGGTCCCGCAGTCCCTACTTTAATTTTCTTTCCGAGACTGAATTGTTTCCTTAAGAAAAATGTAAGTACCTTTTTTCATTTCGATCATGAAATGCATAGTATAGAATCAAGCAACAAATTTAGATTTAACGAATTTTAGTATTCCCGATATTTTTCTACCCGTGTATCAATTCTCATCAAAATCCATCCAGTAGATTTGTATAATTGAGTACATAACATAGACACATACATACAAACACACATCCAAACTTTAGTATAATAGAATTACTAATTATTACAACATCAAATAAAGAATGGAGCGTATTTTAAAGTGGAATTTCATTTATGTCAACATTTTTACATGAAAATATTGTGCTGGTATTTCAGAATTTGAAACTGTGATCACCATATTTGTAGTGAAATAACAATGACATAAAATTTATTGAATAAACATTTATAGAGACGAATTTTGTAGAGTCAAAAGTTATTGCAGTGTTGATTTCAAAGTTATTACGAGTATAATATATCGAAAATAATTTTACCAACATCATTTGTCAAATCCAGCATGTACCAAACTGTATTGGTAAAAGTTAAAAGTCCATTTTTCATTACATTTACCAACTCATTTTGGTAAATCGTAGTATTTACTAGAAAGACTTTTAGGATTTATCAGAATACGAGCCTTTACTTTACAGTAACATACACCAAATGTGCCGTGTATAGTATCGACTTGACCTTTATATACTTGGACTTATGTTATAAGTTAATAAAGTAAGATTATTTATTAGATAGGTATCGATATCCAAGTAGACTTCGCTCCCGTAGGAATTACGGGATAAAAAGTACCTTATGTGCTAACCCGGTATTCTAACTATGTACCTTTTATCAAAATCCGTACAGTAGATTTAGCGTGATTGAGTAACATACATCCAAACTCACAAACACGCAAACTCTCGCATTTATGATATTAGTAGAATTTCAGCCAAAAAGGTCAATTCACTTTTTCCTGTTCAAAATAAAAAATGTTATGTTTCAACAAAGGAAAATTCACTCTCAAACGAAGTACGCACTAATTTATGGCGTTAAAATTTCTGACGGGGAAATTATTTCGGGAAAGTTCCTCCCCTAATTTACTGAGTAGACCACATTTCACGTGCAACGTTTAAATTTTTTACCCGAAAACTCTTTTTAAAACCGTCTGTATTAACCGTGGTAGCTAACGTAAACAAAAAGGAAAGTCTCTTTATTTTTCCGACGTGCTGTAACGGAAAATTTTACAAAACAAGTTGAATAGCCCATTTTATTATAGAAAATCTTGCGCTATCATTTTCAATATTTCAAACCTGTTTTAAGCTCGATATTGGTAGCCAATTTTAGAGCGATTTTCTGGGATTACGTCTTTTTAACCCTCCTATGAAACACATAGTGCGTTTGTATATATTTATTTAGTCTACAAATACCTAAAAAATTGTATGACTTAGGTTGCTACTCGACCTTTAAAATTTCGACCACTGATAGAGCTAAATTTTCAAAAATATTCAAGCCATTTGAATGTGGTTTTAATTTTTATTCCATTTATAGTCCAGCCCAGAGTTTCCATTTTCACATGTAACCAATATATGCCAACAAGACCGTATATATCAATTTTCCAATATGCCCTAGCTATGCTGTTCATCTGTCTGTCACAAAGCAATATCTCGGAAACTGATATATTCCTCTCAGAGCACCGAATAGTTACAATTCAAATAGCTCCCAGGTATTCATGTCAGACCACCGATGAATATTTTTCAAAAAAATAGTTACATTTTTGTATGAAAATGTATCCTAGTCCTAACTAATATTATAAATGCGAAAGTGAGTTTGTTAGTTTATTTATTTGTTTGTTTCTTTGTTACTTCTTCACGCTTTATCTACTGAACCATTCTTCCTTAAATTTCGCATACACATTGTTAAAAGTACTGAGAAGGACATATGGTATCTTTCATTCCGGGAAAAGCACTGTTCCCGTGGGATATCCACGCGGGCGAAGGCGCGGGCAAAAGCTAGCAAGTTAATGTTAGGTACCTATGTCTTGTCTATGATCAGTTAACCACAAAATCCTATAAGTTTTTGAGCTAAGTTATTGGCAGCTCTGACCGCGAAATCTCTTTTAATAACTTCCCAGAATTAATTAGGAAAGGTGGACTAAAATCCTCAATACAAGTAAGAAAAAGTCTTTTTGGAACGAGACAAATGAAGCATTGAATTATCTAAAAATATTTATGTAGGTACTGTAGCAGTCTTCCTGCTAACTGAACACTTTGAATTAAACAACTCGTAACTGATACTATATTTATTGCATAAGCAAACACTACAAGATCCTGCGTGTAGCTCAGATCCCACACGACTGTGTCACATATACCGAACATTCAATACTCTTCTTTTTAATTTATTACTCTTTATGGAATGCACTGAAAGAGGTCTAAAACTATTGACGGACCTCCTTCATTACATTCATCCCCTCCTCATCAAAAAAATAAGCTTCTTTCTTAAGGGAGAAACTTATTTTTTCCCTACGGCAGATTATACAAAACAAAACCCTAGCCTACCTATGGACAGGATCCCTACTTAACATCTAATAAGTTCGGAGAATGACCCAGGTAACAGAGAGAAACCAGCAAGAGGGAAATCTCATCCCTCGTGCTCGAGTGATAAAAAAACTGTCCCAAAAATCATCACCCCAAGACCACTTTCCAAACTGTCTGATTCAACTCTGAATCAACAAACTTAACTTAACAATTTATTTTGACATAGATCCCAGAAATACTCTTGGAGAGGCCCAACAAAAACCTCATATCATATAGGGATTTATGACCCCCAAGATACCTTTTCCAACAGCATCCCTAAAATCCATATCTCAACTACACAAAATACCCAAATGAAACTATTGTCCGAAATGACATCTACCTCTTAAAACCCAACATTTGAGATAATACACAAAAAAAGAACAAAGTATGTTGAGAAATCCAGCAAAGATTTCATACCTGTAGGCATGATGTGCCAGGTATCTTTTCATCAACTCTATTATTTCTACATACATTTCTCGATCCCTAGTTAACACGATGTGAAGATTCCCCACTAACTCCTATTAAATCCCAGGACCTACCTACCACAGGAACAAACATTTATTTTTTATGGGGAGCTAAACCTTTCTACCTAATACCTTAAAGTCTAACACGATCTATTATGTTGAAATTCTTCTTCATAGTCCTGAAGAAGTCCTACAATTTTTTTAAACTAAGCAAATTTATATTATTTAGTAATCTTCACTGTCTGCATGGCTCTCGCCCCATACATGAAAAAACATAAAGTTATAATACACATAGTTATAACACAAATACCCAATCCTTCTGAAACAATAATATACACCTAAAAAGGAAACACAAATAAATTAACAAAAATATACAACTTTAGTACGTTCTCCTAATTGATGCAAGACACTATCGTCTTACCAACTTGAATCTACATCGGAAAAGCGACAGATCGACGATGGAAGGGCTTTAATCTGTTTACATGTACAATATCGCACTTACTTCCCCTTAACTTCTTTATCTTATAATTCGTGTCACCCCTTCGACTTACTATCTCGAAAGGACCCCTATATAATCTACATAATTTGAAAGTTTTACCAGAAACTCTCCTCGGAGTATACACCAACAACACCAACATTTTTCTATCATAGTACCTCTTCTGACGTCTTTGAGCTTTCTTTATATTGTTGACTGCACACGACGTCAACTCTCGCATCATCGACAGCTTTTCTTCTAAAAAATTAGAATTATTAGCGACATTTATTCCAAGTTCCATATCCAAAGCCAACTGTGGATCCCTTCCATACAATAAGGTATACGGCACAATGCCCGTGGATGCTTGTATACTCGTATTGTACGCATACACCACCAATGGTAATAGGTTACACCATATATTCTGCTCACGCTCTATACACTTAGATAAAGCAGCCAATAACGTAGAATTGAACTTCTCAACCAAACCATCAGTTTGCGGGTGAAAAGCAGACGTAGTTACCGCTCTTGCGCCAAATAATTGAATAGTTTCTTTCACCTGATGTGCTGTAAACACCGTACCTCTATCGGTTAATATTTCCTTGACACCTCCGAATCTGCAAAAGATTTCTTGGATTAAAAACTCAACAATTACATCGGATGTAACCTTCGGGACTGCTTTGCACACTGCATATTTGGAAACATATTCTAACGCTACTATTATAAACTTATTGCCCTTTGAAGATATATGTAATGGACCCAAGATATCAATTCCCACTCTTTCCATAATATGTCTTACAGAAATAGGCACCAAAGGAGCAATAGATTTGACACTCTTTCTTTCTTGACACGGAATACATGTTCGAACATAATCTCGAACACCCTTCTCCGCCTTCGGCATAAAATATCGAGACAAAAACTTTCCAAGCGTTTTGACCCATCCAAAATGTCCTCCTAACCACGGGTCGTCATGCAAAATCTCCATCACCTGATTGAATAAGCTTTTCGGAAGAACGAGCACTTCCGAAACCTTTCCCTTCCTTAATACTCGTTTAAATAAAATATTGTTGCGCAACAGAAATCCATGAGCTGATCTCTCTGATTGTATTTCTAAGATTATTCTCGAACAAAACTCGTCCTCCTGCTGCTTTTCTTGAATTGAAATCGCATCTATTGCAAATACTTCTAGTCTCTCCTCCTTAGTTTCCTTAATCTCTTCTTTATTCTCTTCTAATATAGGATTTCTGTTCAAAAAATCCACTACCACATTCTCTTTGATCTGTTTATCATCAAAAGAAAATTGATCCTTATTCCGGTTCAAACCATTTAACAAATTCTCCTTACCCGATGATGGTAAGTTTTCCCCGATTCTAAAACCATCCTTGTTATTATTTCCAAATTCGCAGACGTCACTCAAAGCTGAAAAATACACGTAATCCTGTCGAGACAAATGAATTTGTTTCGAACCACATCCACTTTCATTTGTTTCATCACCTAAAAACAATGGAACATCATCCGAATTCGATGTCAAATCTTTTCTAGAAATAAACAATGACGCATCATTCGAAATCAAACAACTATTTTGGGTGACCGCCGCCTCTTTATAATTTTTTTTTAATTCCTCGATTTCCACTTGAGAACAAAATTCTACTTCAATCCCATTGAAACTAACCCTGTTCTTCCCAAAATCTATAACAGCCCCATATTCTCGCAAAATATCCTGCCCCACTATGACACGACATGCTAGACCCCTTACAATATAAAATTTCATGGGTATTTCGATACCCTTAACCTTAACTATACACGATGCTACACCCTCCGTGGGCATACTCCCTCCATTGACGGTCCGTAACAAATAATTAAAAGGCAAAAATTTTATTCCTAAAGATTTAGCTAAGGAATATTCTAAACAACTCACGCTAGCGCCTGAATCAATTAGGGTGGGAACGTTTACATTAAAAAACTGTAGTAAAATAAGTGGAACTCTATTACTAACTACATTATTACAAAGTTCAATATTATCAAATTCCGAATTAATTTTTTCAATATCTTCCACTTCTTCTCCACGTTGTTGCACGCTGTTACACTCATTCCGCCACCGCTCTCGATGAACAGCCTCGCATTGTGTGGCGTTCAACACGGGCGACTGTAGTTTTCCTGATTCCGCATATCTTGAGAAGTCGAAGGTCGAGCGGATGATCTCAAAAAGTATTCCCTTCTTGGCGTCGTCGTTTGATTTTGTTGCGATCTCATAGGCGGACTATGTGATCTGATCGGCGGTGTGGTTCCGAACCTAACCCGAAACGGCGATCGATTATTCCTTTCATTCTGTGGAGTTCTGTATACTGGTGAATCTCCTGCCGAATCTTCTCTCATCCCTCTTGGTATATGCTCAATTCCCCTGGGAATATGCGTAGGTAACACCTCCGTTTTATCGTAAATTGATTGTAACTGTATAATCAATTTCTTTAAACTTTTCTTGCTTTCGAAAATGGACGTTGCTAATTTATGCTTATAAAAAGGTTGTGTCGATTTTAAAAATTGCGTGATATATTTTTCTTCATCCACTATTTTAGCCTTTGCAGCTAATTCCTGCAGCCTATAAAAATATTCCAAAATATTTTCGTCACTTTCCTGCTTGGCGTAGTAAAATTTCTCTTCATAATTTATTACGGGAGGAAATTCTTCTAGAAATTTCTGTTCCAAATCACTAAATTCTTTTACCGAGTCTTCAATCGACTTATAAAACGAAAGGGCCGCCCCCTTTAAATACGATGAAAAAATGGCGACCTGCTCCGGTTGGGATAATTTTTTAAAAATTGCAAGCCTTTTAAATTGTTTTAAAAAGTCCTGGGAATCCTGTTTAATACCGTCGAAAAGATTCACCACAATTTTTATCGAATTACATTGTGACTCCATTTTGACTGTTTGTCTGTTTGTCTTACACGTTCTCGGAAACTCAAAATAGCACTCGCGAACTTGCAGTGTAAAATTACATCAATCTCATACCCTTATTCTTCCGTTGCTTTTTTTCTCATACATACACTTCCTAGGGGCGTCGACTCTTGGTGGGCACTTGCTACCCGGCGCCTCTTTGTAGCAGTCTTCCTGCTAACTGAACACTTTGAATTAAACAACTCGTAACTGATACTATATTTATTGCATAAGCAAACACTACAAGATCCTGCGTGTAGCTCAGATCCCACACGACTGTGTCACATATACCGAACATTCAATACTCTTCTTTTTAATTTATTATTCTTTATGGAATGCACTGAAAGAGGTCTAAAACTATTGACGGACCTCCTTCATTACAGTACTATATTTTAAGTCAATTTTTTCTATGAACTATATACCCAAATATAGTTCAGGGTAGGTATTTTCTGAACCCTACATTGCGCGTGGTCAAACACACACTTGACTATTTGATTATTCTTATTTGTAACTACCATGGGCCCGGGAATTTGGTCCCGTAGACATTTTGGAAAATCCTCTTTTAGTGTTCCTTTACAATCCCTAATCACTACATGCTAAATTTCAGCTTCTTACGCCCAGAAGTTTTAGCTGTGCGTTGTCTGTCAGTCACTGAGTCAGAAACGGAAGAATATAAGATCTTTAAGCACACTTCTTACAGTCCAATCTAATCCCTACATGCCAAATTTTAGCGTCCTACGCCGCCGCCTACACTCAGAAGTTTTGGCTATGCGTTGACGGTCATTCACTCAGTCAGAAACGGAAGAATTTTATATTATACTAGCTTTCGTCCGCGGCTTCGCCCGCGTGAATTTCCCACGGGAACAGTGCTATTTTCCGGGATGAAAGGTACCCATGTCCTTCTCCGTATTTCCGGCTATGTGTATGCGAAATTTCAGGAAGATTGGTTCAGTAGATTAAGCGTGAAGAGGTAACAAACAAACAAACAAATAAACCAACAAACAAACTCACTTTCGCATTTATAATATTAGTTAGGATTGATTGATTGGAGTTTTTTTTTTTAATAACATAGGACGGCAAACGAGCAAGCGGGTCACCTGATGGTAAGCGATCACCGCTGCCCATGGACTACTGCAACACCAGGGGTATCACAAGAGTGTTGCCGGCCTTTCAAGAAGATGTAGACTCGTTTTTTGAAGGTTCCAATGTCGTATCGATTCGGGAACACCGCCGCAGGAAGTTGGTTCCACAGTTTGGTCGTACGTGGCACGAAGTGTCTTTTAAAACGTACGGTAGTTGACAGCTAGTCATCCAGATGGTATGGATGAAACTTCAACCTGTGACGGATGGTACGGTGGTGAAATTCTGAGGCAGGTATTACGTCGAACAATTCATCAGAGCACTCCCCATGATACATTCGGTAAAGAATGCACAAGGATGCGACTTCCCTAGGCAGAGCCAGAGGATCGAGACGGCTGACTAGATAAGACTAAGATACAGTCCAAAAACTGGAGTAGGATGGCCCAGGATTGAGAAAGAGGCCTATACCCAGCAGTGGGTCACGGAAGGCTGTGGATGATTATGATGATGACAGTCCGATTTTCTCATTTCTAGACTATCTCTTTTCTATTTTGACAACTATTGGAGAATGAATACGGCCCTAATTCTGTTACACAGCATTGTAGCTGTTAATTATTCAACATTGCTAAATTTAACTAAGCGGTAATTGTTAATGAGATAACTCCGGATGCGCTATTGTTACGTTCAAACGTCTATTTTCGTTTGTCAGTAGACCGTTTAAGTGAATATTTAATATTGTAGTTATAAATTTACTAACTGGCCGCGAGTAAAATTTAAACGCTGAATGTACGCGTGTTGCACCACTAAATGGTAATGGTCATTTTGTTTTGTTTTGTAATTTTAGTTTATTTTTTAATCTATTTTAATTTTCATTATTTTATTTTACTATGGATGATTTTATTTTATTTTTTTCTCTGCAGAATGGATTTTAATAGCTCAGGATAGAGATAAATGGAGGGAGATGAGGGAAGCCTTTGCCCAGGAGGATCTAAACGGCTGAATAAAACAATAATAAAATAATAATTATTTTACCATACGGCCACAGAAGACTAGCGTCGTTGGTTAACACCACGACAGATGCTGAGTGGGGACCAATTTGGTACGTGTACACTTTAGTAAAAGTATGGGCAATCGTGATATTGTTAGTAATATTGTACCATAAATTAATAATTTATTTCTTTCTTTCTTACCAAATAAACTGTTTTTCTTTCTTTCTTTTGAGTGTAAGTTTTATTTTATCTCTTAACTCCTCACACAAAATAAAATCGAATTTCCGGTGGAATTTGAATTTTCAATTACGCAATTGGTTTATATATGTTATGGACCATGTAATGCCATTACCTCAACCCATTAGCCAACCATTTAACCATTAGCTCAACAGATTTTTGTTTTTATTTCTGTTCGATATCCCGTGATCAAAGGGCTGGCAGCTTCTTTGGCCAAAGACTAAAAGTATAGACATTCAGCTTGGCAATACAACCAGTTTTAGGCACGTTGCCGCGGGGTTACTCTCTTGTGGGGCTGTAACAGCATGTATTGTTTTTCTGTATCTCAGTTTTTAATTATTAAATTTACTTAAGTTTTGTTATCTATACATATAATAAATATAATATAGTAAAAATATTTTGTTATAAAGTAAAAATATTTTGTCTGTACATTTAATATTTTTGACTGAAATGGATAGAGGGACACTTAAAAAGAACAATAGAAAGCACAAAAATTTTTTTGGAATTTCTTGTCTGTCTGTCTGTCTGTCTGTCTGTCTGTCTGTCTGTCTGTCTGTCTGTCTGTCTGTCTGTCTGTCTGTCTGTCTGTCTGTCTGTATGTATGTACGCGTTTCACGCAAAAACTACTGGACGGATTTGAATGAAACTTTTTTTGTTGTATAGCTATTAAGCCTGGGCAACATATAGGCTATAATTCATTTTGAAAACTGGAACACCTGATGAAGAACCATAACAGAACAGCTAAACTATAAGCGATATGGAAATGGTGCCTTAACAAAAGTCGTTCAACCTGATGAGCATTTTCTGCTGACGTATAAAAATTGAAGATCTGGAACATCTGATGAAAAGCTCCAAGAGACCAGCTACACTATAACATATATGGAAATGGCGCCTTAGCAAAAATTGTTCAACCTGATGAGCATTTTCTGCTGACGTATAAAAATTGAAGATCTTTAACATCTGATGAAAAGCTCCAAGAGACCAGCTACACTATAACATATATGGAAATGGCGCCTTAGCAAAAATCGTTCAACCTGATGAGCATTTTCTGTAGACGTATAAAAATCGAAGATTGGAACACAGGAAACAGTTTGGAACGCAAAAAGACTTTTCATCTAAGCCAAAGTCACGCGGGCAAAGCCGCGGGCAACAGCTAGTTCATTAATAAGACATACTACCCTGCCTTTCTTATTTTCATTCAAATATTCCTTTTAAACACTTGGTTGACTGGAAGAAATCCCTTTTTGGGATAAGTCCGCCATTGTACGCCTCTCTTTTTGTTTTACTATCTTCTGTATTTTTCTTGTGTGTATGTGCAATAAAGAGTTTACAAACAAACTAAAATGCCCTATATAAAAGGGCAGGGACAACTATAGAAATAATCACATCTCTGGAATAGCTAGAAATACAATTACTAATTAATAATCCTAATACTTACTAATATTATAAATGCGAAAGTGAGTTTGTTTGTTTGTTACCTCTTCACGCTTTATCTACTGAACCAATCTTCCTGAAATTTCACTTACACATAGCTTTAGGCATAGGCATTTTGTATGAATCCGTCGTTTACAAACGGCGTCGTCAGTTTACAAACGCTCGCTGTTATGTAATATGCCGAAGTCAAAATGTATATTGCCGTGTCATCTATACATATAATAAAACAGTAAAAATATTTTGTCTGTACATTTAGTATTTTTGACTGAAATGGATAGAGGGACACTTAAAAAGAATAATAGAAAGCAAAAAACATTTTTTGGAATTTCTTGTCTGTCTGTCTGTCTGTCTGTCTGTCTGTCTGTATGTATGTACGCGTTTCACGAAAAAACTACTGGACGGATTTGAATGAAACTTTTTTTGTTGTATAGCTATTAAGCCTGGGCAACATATAGGCTATAATTGATTTTGAAAACTGGAACACCTGATGAAGAACCATAGCAGAACAGCTAAACTATAAGAAATATGGAAATGGTGCCTTAACAAAAGTCGTTCAACCTGATGAGCATTTTCTGATGACGTATAAAAATTGAAGATCTGGAACACCTGATGAAGAACTGCAAGAGACCAGCTATACTATAACATATATGGAAATGGCGCCTTATTAAAAGTCGTTCAACCTGATGAGCATTTTCTGCTGACGTATAAAAATTGAAGATCTGGAACATCTGATGAAAAGCTCCAAGAGAGATTTTTCATCTAAGCGAAACTCACGCGGGCGAAGCCGCGGGCGACGGCTAGTTTTATAATATGCCTAAACATTTGATTGACGATTGAAATGCCCGTATACATAATGCCGCGGCAAATTGTAGTATTTAGTTCTGTTTTTAACCGACTTCCCAAAAAAGGAGGAGGTTATATGTTTCGATGTATGTATGTTTTTTTTTATGTATGTTCGCCGATTTCTCCGCCAATTGTGGACTGATTTCCAAAATTGTTTTTTTATTCGTAATGGTGTATTCCCAAGTTGGTCCCATTTTAACCACGTCAGAATCTGTTCGGTAATTTTAAAGATACCTAACAAAATATAAAAATACCAACATTGCATTATAGAGCAAAAGCCCGCGATAGCATGCCCTTCCTTATTTTGTTAAAATTCAAGATTTTCTGTGTATGTCCCCAACATAGAAATAGCGATTAGCGACTATAAAAGTTGGTGCATGATTACTTAGGCAGATTACTTGTAGCAATAACATTTAAAGTGGTAACTCAATTTCCTCAAAGTAAAGTTTTTTAAAGATTTTATTTTCCTAATAATATTAGAAATCACGCCATCCATCACCAAGCAATTGGTGCAGATATAAACCCCTGCTAGATATTGTAAACTTACTAAATTATAGTTATATTTTTTTTATAAAAGCTTAATTTTATAGTACTTTGGGAGGCCCCAAGGTTGCTTTTTTACCTTTAAAAATCATCCTTACTATCCATATTACCTCCAAACTTCATACCTAGTCGCTAATATTTTTTACCCGTATATACCACGCAGAGAAACATTCAGCATTTTTAAAATAAGGAAGGTTTGGTCGTCACGGGATCTCGGTCTATTTATGTGCCAAAATAATAGACAATTTGACATGTTCTGACATTTCAAATCAAACTGACATAAAAAGTTTCGAATTCTTAATTCTTTATTTTCGGCTAGTGAAAGAAAAGTTTTTATTAAACTAAAAATGATAAAATAAAACTTTTTTCCAAAAAAAATGAACCGACTTCCATCATAAAACTTAAAATCATTAAATAACAATAAAGAAAAATGTATTAGCATTCTACCTACTGAATGAGGTGAAGTCGGTGCCAAATTGAATATTAAATAATCTAAGTTAATATTAGAATCATGTAAATTATAAAATACCTAGCTAAACAATTACATAACACCCTTACTCCTGCACTTGGCACCGACTTCACCTCATTCAGTAGGTAGAATGCTAATACATTTTTCTTTATTGTTATTTCATGATTTTAAGTTTTATGATGGAAGTCGGTTCATTTTTTGTAAAATAGTTTTATTATCACTCGCGTCGCTGTTAGCCAAAACAAACAAAATGGCGTCCAGTAGCGATTTTGTAACGCAAAAAAATATGGAAAATAGTGCAAATACTAAGTGTTTAACAGATTTGTCACAAAATAATTAAGAGTTTAAAGGACATTTATTACAGTGAATTAAAAAAATTTTACGATCTTCAAGTGGAAACAATAAAAAAGCCGTGGACAACTGAGAAAGTTTTCGAGGTTATCCGGCACCTAAAAAATTCTAAGGTGTCCATAGAATCTGGTTGTCGGAAGACTCCTGCACAGTACTATTAGTCAAAAAATTATTAGGTAATGAGTATTGGTGATGTGGATGGAATACCTTATTCTAAAAAAAGGTAGCCCTGACAGCCCAATAATTCGTATAATACCGTTAGAAGAATATTATGACATATTATAGATATCCATCGAGGCTGGAGAACCAAAGTGCATACTGACAATTGCTTAAATAAAGTCTGGTTTGTCCATATTGTGTTTTCTTCATGGTCACCCTAAAAATAAAGCCAACGTTGAAATTTTATCAATTGAATGAGTTCTCATTTTGCCTTCGGCATATTACATAACAGCGAGCGTTTGTAAACTGACGACGCCGTTTGTAAACGGCGGATTCATACAAAATGCCTGCGACATCTATACAATTGATCTTTCCAGTATATTCTGACCATGGATATGTTCAAAAAACATATAAAACATACATATACATACGCCTTCTGCAAGAATATGCATTTCAAATTTGAAGCCCGCACTTTTAGATGGAAATTTTTGAGTGCCCCTAAAATTCCTCACGCTATTTCTCGTAAATCATACATGGGTTTGCTTAGTACATAGATATATGACACAAGGCCTGTGTACTTAGTCGTTCCAAGCTCTTCCCTTGGCAAACAGTGGGGAATCAATCACTATCTTATGTAAATATGCTACTATACGGTTGAAGGAAATAGGTTACAAAAGGATAGATATTGCAACTGAAAATACGTGGCCAAAAAATCGTCTGATTTAGGGATTGTAAACGATTTTTTTTTGTCTTCTTTATAGAGCTTATAGAAGCTAAAATTATTTTTTATACAATTTTTTCTGTCTGTATTTTTCTTCTTAGTCGCTACACTCTGGTAACCTTAGCTTTAAGTACCTAATTTAATGACGTCAAATAACTAAAAAACAAGAACATGACGATTTAAAGTGCTATTTTCAACCCTATTTAAAAAAAAACCTTTGACTTTGACTCTTGCCAGAGTAGTCGTGGTCATCATTATGGGTGGTGATTTTTGTAATACGATGGGTGATGATTTTTGTAATACGGCGCCATTCGTCGCGGACTGCAGCTTTCCGGGTACATTTCATAAACCGAGCACTTAGTTGCAGCCTTAATCTGGTCTGTCCATCTTATTGGTGATCTACCATGTTGCCTGGTGCCTTAGATTTTTCCCTGCACTACGAGACGCTCTATGTCCCTGTATGTTTCCCTAAAATCCGGTATTTACCCTAAAACCGCCATTTTCCCCGAAAAACTGCAATTTTTCCCGAAATACTTAAAAAAGCGGAGCCTCAAGGCGCTGCTAGTAATAAAATAAAGACTTCCATTATCAGCTGCCGGGTATGGTTTCAAATGGGTGAGTGGGTGTCGGATTTTATGTGGCAATACCGGCGGCCCATCCATTTTGCTTAACGCACAGACATTGAAAAATAAACCCAAATATTTTTAATGACGATTGTAGTAAATGAAATTTAGATTTTTTTAAATTATTTTTTTTAATTTCATGTTAAGAAAATTATTTAAAAAATAATATAATATAAAAATATACACAAACAACTTTGAATAAAGTACCAAATAATAAAGTTACGTAGAAGATCATTATACCAGTTATTTACCAAATTCTATTTTAACAAAGAAATTTTGGTTAAATTATTATACATAAAAATCATGGCAACAAAAACTAAAAAGTAAAATTTATTTAAGTAAAAGTACTGCGTTTATTTTTTTAAGGCTATGATTTGATAAATAAATAAATATCCTATCTCTCGATCTAAATGCGATAATTATTCATTTTTTTATATAAAAAAAAATAATTAAATCCTATTTATTTTATTGGCATAAAATGGAGTCAATGAAAAAATTCTACAATTCAAGCAAGTAAAGTCATGGGTAAACGGAACATTTTTATAATAATTTTAGTAATAAGAAAAATAAACATAGCTGACATTAGATATTCACTCTTCCACGCAAAAATTACGTTAAAATAAGTTTTTGTCGAAATAAGAAACACCGCGTGAGTTAAATTATGTATTTGTCATTTCTCAACACTCAAAGGGTTTGAGCAAAAGATAAAAAAAATAATTTGGTTAACGGAAGCTAGCCTAAAAGTATTTTTAAATAGTTTTAGTTTCCTAATTACACATAACTTATAATTACATAACTGAGAAAAACTACAAACTTACCAGATCACTTCCGAAACATGTCACAACACTAACAAAACTCGAGTAATTTTTTTCAAAAACACTTCACCGTTTTTAAAATGACTATTCACAAACACACTTCACATTATTTGCCACAACGCGATCGGAATTTGCGTCGACGCGACGCGGGAAACGCGGCACCTTCGGAGCCGACCAAAAGGCTTTCTAACCCCCACCCTTTGAAACATATAAAACACGAACCACGCATGCGTCAAAGAAATATACGAGACAGACGATTTTCCTTTTTTTTTAATATATCTGTTTTAACATTTTTTTTTGGTTAGTATATATAGTAATTTGTTTATTTCAAAGTTTATGTAATAAGACATATTTAAAATATTAGAAAACTAAGTAAAAATTGGTATAGAGTGATTTTCTATTGAAATTTCTTCCAGTAGACCCATGAGAGGACACTTGAAAGGAAAGTCAGACAAGCGTGATACAGAAAAGTATAAATTTATTGAAATATATTTTCTATTTTAGATCGAAATATTGTACCAAATGACCTTCACGAATTCAGAATGGCTAGCCGGTCTACAAGGACAGCTGAAAAGTAAAAATGATTGTATATCGATTAATATAATTAGAATCGATACTTTTTTAATCATTTCAGCCTGCAAGGTCTATTTTTTTATTTGCTACTAGCTTTCGCCCGTGGCTTCACCCTCGTGAATTTTCCACGGGAACAGTGCTTTTTCCCGGGATGAAGGGTACCCTAAAGATATATTTATTTGCCAAAATAAATGTCCTTCACCGTACTTCCAGCTAGGTGTATGCGAAATTTCAGGATGATTGGTTCAGTAATCTACTAAGCGTGAAGAGGTAACAAACAAACAAACAAACAAACTCACTTTCGCATTTATAATATTATTTAGGATCTGTCTCTGTATTGTGCTTTTCTCATCCGGAATTTTTTTTTTTTTTTTTTACAAGATAGGTTTGCTCTCTGATTACAATCCTTCAACGGTTATATGGGATCTATAAATGGCTAATAGAACACAAAATAATATATTTTGAATTTTTGACTCTCTTTCTATCACTTTTTTTATTGTTACGCTTCTTTTTTCTAAAGTACATTGCTATTCCAATCTAACATTGTGAGCTTCAGTATTTTAATTTTCGCCATTTTCCTTATAAACCACAAATAGAGGAAAAATCTTTTTAATCTAATGAAGTCATAAAATGCCTATTTGTCAAAGTATTATTTTATCCTTCTTTCGTGACAAATTGAGGAAAATCCCGCTAAATCAGTTATAACTACATTTGATTAAACTTCAGATTAACTTTAATCCGTTTGAAAAGTAGTTCCCATATGTGGGCGTTAGGTTTTGTGGTAAGTAGAAATTAAGGATTAACGAATGCCAACACTTTTCGCGCAACCGCAAACCCTGAATACAGTTAAAAATTGTACTACGACAACCGATTTTTTCTTTATTATAGAATCTAAAGATGATTAAAGGTTACTAATCTACATCCATACTAATATTATAAATGTGAAAGTTTGGATGTGAGTTTGTGAGTTTGTGAGGATGTTTGTTACTCAATCACGCAAAATCTACTGAACGGATTTCGATGAAATTTGGTACAGAGGTAGATAATGACCTGAAATAGCACATAGGCTACTTTTTATCCCGGAAAAAATGGTTCCCGTGGGCATAGGATACCAATTTTAGTAACGCCATCTATTATTACTAAATTTTTTCCATTACATCTAATTTGTCATTAGATGGCGCTTTAATTAAATACTTGCCTTTAGTTCTCACGGCCTGCCACGAGATGGCACTTTACCGCGGACAAGTTCTTTCAATATTTTTTCGCGAAGAATGTTCTTTCGAGTAATATTTTTATAAATGTGTATATATCGGTCACTCACCGCCCCGCACTCATTTCAAATACCGCACCCCACCCCGCCCAGCACTTCGCTGTAGACATCACTGACACGGTTTAGGCGCGATTGTTCCAAAAAAAGGTCATTTTCAAGTTGGTCAAATTCGCGGTTGGTCTAAAAATAAACAATGTTTCCGAAATTGTAAATTTTTTGAGTGTTAAACTTTGTATATTGAGAAGCTAAGATCATATAGTAGTAGTTATGTTTAGGTTATTTTTTTAAGACCGCCTGGATGTACTTTGAGGGCGGAAACGAAATTGGGTTCAGGTTATTTTTTTTTATTACTGCCCGGAAAGACTTGAAGGCAGAAAATAAGTTAGGTTCAAGTTACTCTTTATGACCACCCTGAAAGACTTTGAGGAGGAAAAGAAGTTAGGTTCAGGTTATTTTTTTTTATTACCGCCCGGAAAGACTTGAAGGCAGAAAATAAATTAGGTTCTGGTTACTTTTTATGACCTGTTGGTACGTTTTTTTATTATTTTATATCATTATCAATATATCTTTCTATGTGTGGTAACGATGAAATTTTCGCGCCATTTTGATTGAGAATCACGACACGCACGCAAGCAGCCTTACTAAATTTCATGCACACATATATATGCAAGTGTATAAAAGATATTTGTCTATGAATTTGTAATTTTGCCTATTTGCTATTTTACCTATTTTTCAACTCGCTCCATCGTGAATAAAGTGCTAACTCGAGCTCAAGCAACAGTTTCACAGGGGCGGGATAATGATTAATCCTTTTTTGCCGCGGGCGAAGCCGCGGGTAACAGCTAGTTGAATATAATTTCATCATCATCATTATTCAAGGCGCTACGGCCGCGAGTGGGCCTGGGCAGAGATGGGTTTAAGGCCATGTCGTAGCACACATTCGAAAAAATTGTAATTTTTCATGAAGAAATTTTCCTAATTTGAGTTTAATTACGAAGTGGAAAAATAATACAGGATATAGATTATGATGTTTATTAAGGTTTTAATCGTGTACTTTTTAATAAAAATACATATTTTCGGCTTAATTAATTCATAAAGGCACCGAAAATTTAGAAAAAATTCAGCTCTTAAGTCATGGAACTTACAATTTTCAGCGATAACATATCCATACTAATATTATAAATGCGAATGTTTGGATGTGAGTTTGTGAGTTTGTGAATTTGTGAGTTTTCACGCAAAATCTACTGGACGGATTTCGATGAAATTTGGCACAGAGGTAGATAATGACCTGGAATAGCACATAGGCTACTTTTTATCCCGGGAAAAAGCACTGTTCCCGTGGGAAATTCACGCGGGCGAAGCCGCGGGCAAAAGCTAGTATATATATATATTTTATATAATTAGTTAATATATATACTATATTAAAGTTTTAAACGAGCACTTTTGTTTTTAGACTAATATTTTTAAAGATATTTGAGAAATAGTTGCTAAATCGGTACAAAATCTGTTCAATCCTGCCAACGAAAGTAAAATCCATTTATTCTTACCAGTCCTATCATGTAAACAATCTTACCATGTCTTTTTATGATTTTACAACAATATAAATTAAAATAGACTTTTTAGGAAATTACTTTCATTTTTATTAAATGTTTTATTTTAGAATGTTTAGGTTTGAACTAATATTTGATTTATTTTCAACAAAAAGTACTGTGAAGATTGTTTACATGATAGGACTGGTAAGAATAAATGGAATTTAGAACATTGTGTTGTGCAAAAAACTATCTTATTGCAACGCTCACACGGCGCGTTTAAGCGCATATGAATTTTGTTTTTTGCAGCTCAGGTTGGACCTCGTCTTAAGCCCGGGAATAAACGGGCAGAAACGGTTTTTGCTCGACGTACACCCATCTACGGACACGCTGTTACACAAGCTGAGAATAACTCAACGCAGCATGGAACGTACGATGCTGGGAATGCTCCGTGATAGGATCCGCAATGCGGTCATAAGGTCCCGCACAAATGTAGTGGATGTCGGCTACCGAGCCGCGAAACTCAAATGGGCGTGGGCCGGACACATGTGTCGCCGTGCGGACGAGAGATGGTGCAAGCGCGTTCTGGAGTGGAGACCACGTCTGGGAAAGAGAAGTGTCGGCAAACCACCAGCCAGATGGTCCGATGACATCAGGACCACCGCCAGCTCTTCATGGATGCGGAAGACCAACAACAGGAGAGAATGGAGAAACATTGGAGAGGTGTATGCTCAACGGTGGGCAGTTATACGCTGAGGAAGAAACCCATCTACAGATGGGCTTACGCCCGGGAATAAACGGGCAGAAACGGTTTTTTCTTGGCGTAAACCCATCTCAGGGCCTGGTTAAAAGTAAAATTTTACATATATCTCTATTTTGAGCTTTCTCCTCCAACCCTTGACGCCGATTCTATTGAGATCCCGTTTAGTTGTAAGTTAAATATTTGCATACTGTTTTTTCAACGGTTGTATAGGTTTGCTCTAATGTTTTATGAACACCTGTATATATACCCTAAATACATATATTTTGATTTGATTATGATTTGACGCCGTCCAGCCATCTCAGTTTAAGTCTGCCTCGGCTTCTACACTCATCGGGCTTACTCTCCAGCAGACGTCTCGGTACTCTGGCCTCATCCATTCTCACTACGTGTCCAGCCCATCGTAGTCCTCCAATTTGAATGGTCTTAATGATATTAGAGCTCATCGTACAGCTCGTAAAATTCATGGTTCATTGAATATAATTTGTCGCACATAATTTAAACATACTGTTAGATACTTCAGAGAAATGCGAGAAAACAATTACAACTTTTTATCAAGCACATTAGTCTTTTTCACAAAATAATAAAACATCCATCTTCTCTTCCTGCTTAAAATCTAACGTTAAGCACTCCAGCTGTCATCGCGGCTCCGTCACGTCACTAAAGTGTTGCCAGCCCACCAATCCATAATAGTACCATCGTAGTGTTGCCAGCGCACATATCCTTAATAATACATTACAAAAGAAGAGAATATCACTCTCCATAGCCTTGTACAAATAAAAAATCATATGATATTTATTTATTATTCCTCCATTTTGACGTGAAAAAAAGACAAACAAACACACTTTCACATTTATAATATGTATGGGTATTATAAAGAACTCACTCCGCGTACAATTAAAATGAAAGAAGGTTCAGGAAAGCCCATCATAACAGAAGCCTTATGGAACTTTGGCGATGGAGACCTTTGATTAATCGTCCAACTTCCAACAATGGCTCTCAGAATTATACTGTTTCATAAACTTCTGGCCTTATTACCACCGTGACCTATTTGACAGTAACAACAAGTTTTTACCATACATTATACTAAAATAATGGAGAGATTAGTAAACAATATGGGTCATTTAAAAAACCCTTAAAAAACCCAATTAAATATACATTTAGTACCGCGGTCTCTGTGGCATATGGATCGGAGGACCGTTAAATTAGGCTATTTTGATTGTATTAATTTGATTATTTTTTTATTATGTTATTTTTCATATTATTTTTAATTGTACCATCGACATCAAAAATGATCATTCCAAGGATAATAACTAATTTTACAAAAAAATAAAAACATCACTGTACTATATACCTAGCTTATATTATCCGGAATACAGTAATTAATTTAGGTTTATTGGATAGGAATTGTAATATTTTCGTTTTACATTTAGGCAATTCAAATTATTTTTCAGCTACGCCTTTAGGTGTGGATTATTGCGGATGTTTTCTGAAGCTGAAGAGTTAATAAAATCAGAATTTTCTTCGAAGCCGAATTAATTCCACGTATTTATGATTCCCATGCCATTATCCTTTAGGCAGAAATCTCGTTCCGTATTCCGAAAAGCGTCAAAGTATGTACATGTGAACGCACAAGCGATTTAAGAAAACTGTAAGTTTTTTGAAAGCCAATAATTACGATTCAGCGGTTTCGTATCTGCGTTAATATATGTACCAGTCAGTCTTTAGTACTATATAAAGCTACATTACCACTGACTCATTGACATAATTAGTTTGTTCTACCAAAGTCGGAGCTGGGAAAAAGTGATGATGGGGAAGTGTGGAGGGCGGGAAAAAATATGAAAGTGGATATTGGAGCAGTTCTGGACCGAGTATCCCTACTGCCCGCGGAAACTATAATATAACCCTGGGCGACGACCACAGCCGGTGGCAGTTTATGTTTTTTTTTCCAGCCGGGGCAAGCGAGGCCGTAGGCCGAGCTGCGTTTTAATAGCAAAGAGCAAAAGCCAGAGCAGCCTTTCGGCTATTCACCTAATCCCAACCGACCACTTTTTTATGTAGATGACTTTTGATAATTTCCCTAAAGATTTTCAACCATCTCGCAACTTCTTTTTTAAAATTGTCGTGAACGTGCACAGCACGCGAGGTGCTTGCACCTCGCGCAGCACGCGACATCTAGTTAATTTTATATTACTTGTAAAGTTTAAAATGTAAAGATATCTTTAACCATTAATCATTTATTTTTAGGAAACATACAAAGAAAATCAAATTTCCCAATCTCAAATTCGTCATGCAGAGTGATTATGACAACAACAGAAGTGACCTTCTGGATTAGTCATGATCAACAAATTTTTTGGTCCAGTTGATGACTACAAGTCGTTGTGGTACGGCTTGCATAGATAGATTTAAGGTTATTTAATATTAAAAAGAATTCTGAATAGATTCATCAGCAAAATATAGACCTTAAACAATGTTAAAATAAAGGGCAAGCTAATGATCACTTAAAATATCATTCGTAGTTTCAAAGACTAGGGGGACACAGAACCGGCAAAGTTTGCATCAGCTATATTTATAGGCACTATTTCGGTTAACGCAAACTTGGTCTCGACTTCGCAGTCAGTTTCTTGAAGTTTCTTCAGTTAAATATATTCCTTTGTTTTTGAATTTGTGACTGTTGTTGCCACAGAACTGCAGAATGGTAATGACGATATCTATTATAAGGACTGTTGTATTTCTGTGTTTTGTTGTCATTTCTATACTATAGCATACATTTTATTATTTGCTTTTCTTTGTTTCGGTAAGGTTTTTTATGTACTAGCTTTTGCCAGCGTCTTTGCCCGCGTGAAATTTTCTAATGTTAATATTTCAATTTCTAGATTTTTAATGTATTGTATTTATTAATAGTAGGTAGTGTAACATTAAATTTAAATGACTACTTATGTTCTAATTTATTAACAATTTTAAATAAAGAAATAAGAAAAAAGTTCTAGAGGGCATATCAACCTAAAATTTTTAAATTAGACCATTAGTAACATAACTGTAAAATGATAATTAAAAAAAATTAAATAATATGTACCAAATGTAATTATACCTATGTAAAAAAATACACCCATGCGAGGCCGGGACAGGATGCTAGTTATATATATCCTCAGATAAGTTTACTAAAATTTAATAGAAAAAATGTTTTTTTTTTAGTCTGCACTGGGCTTTAAATACTCGTAACCATTAAAAATAACAATATAAAAACAAATCACTTTTCTGCTCGGTGGTCCGTCATTCCGCGTCTGTGCGTGAAAATGACAAGGCGTTTTATAGCGTAATAAAATATAACTTTGTCTGATGAATTCACCAATCGAGTTTCGGAAGCTCTATCCCGTATTCAAAGCAGTCAGCTTTTTTTAAATCAAATTGTTTTTTTTTAACTTACTTGAATATACTGTTATACTCATAAATACTTACCTACTTAATTATTGATTTACTAGCTGTTGCCTGCGGCTTCCCCCGCGTGAGATTCGCTTAGATGAAAAATCTTTTTGTGTTCCAAACTGTATTAACCTAAACTCCAGTACTGAAAATTTCAGCCATTTGGTTATCCCGTCCCGCGAGAATATATGTATATCAGGTGCTCGTAGTACAGTCTCGGTGTTAAAATGAATGAAAAATGATATTTCATTCAATAAACGATTTTCGTCTGCTCGTTATATACAATTTCCCGTATACCACCACTCCCACCCCGAGTCCCTCTTTGTCCTATCCAGAGCCCTTTCTATTTATACGTCAGTAGAAAATGCTCATCAGCTTGAACGACTTTTGCTAAGGCCCCATTTCCATTTATTTTATAGTGTTGCTGGTCTCTTGGAATTCTTCACCAGATGAACCTGATCTTCGATTTTTAGACGTCAACAGAAAATGCTCATCAGATTGATAAACTTTTGCAAAGTTACCATTTCCCTATTTCTTATAGTTTAGCTGTTCTGTAAAGGCTCTTTATCAGGTGTTCCAGTTTTCAAAATCAATTATAGCCTATTTGTTGCCCAGGCTTAATAGCTATACAACAAAAAAAGTTTCAATCAAATCCGTCCAGCGGTTTTTGCGTGAAACGCGTACATACATACAGACAGACAGACAGACAGACAAGAAATTCCAAAAAATGTTTTTTGCTTTCTATTATTATTTTTAAGTGTCCCTCTATCCATTTCAGTCAAAAATACTAAATGTACAGACAAAATATTTTTTCTGTTTTATTAGGTATATATGTATGGATTTATATCATGAATATTGTAAGTTACCTAATCCATTTTTATAATCTATATCTATATCACGCAAAAACTACTGGACGGATTTGAATGAAACTTTTTTTGTTGTATAGCTATTAAGCCTTGGCAACATATAGGCTATAATTTATTTTGAAAACTGGAACACCTGATGAAGAACCATAGCAGAACAGCTAAACTACTTATAAGAAATATGGAAATAGTGCCTTAACAAAAGTCGGTCAACCTGATGAGCATTTTCTGCTGACGTATAAAAATTGAACATCTGAAACATCTGATGAAGAACTGCAAGAGACCAGCTACACTATAACATTTATGGAAATGGCGCCTTAGTAAAAGTCATTTAACCTGATGAGCATTTTCTGCTGCCGTATAAAAATTGAAGATCTGGAATATCTGATGAATAACTCCAAGAGACCAGCTACACTATAACATATATGGAAATGGCGTCTTAGCAAAACTTGATTAATCTGATGAGCATTTTCTGTAGACGTATAAAAATCGAACATCCGAAACATCTGAAACAGTTTGGAACACAAAAAGACTTTTCATCTAAGCGAAACTCACGCGGGCGAAGCCGCGGGCAACAGCTAGTCAAATATATGAATAAGATCTTTTTAAAATATTTTTAATCTGGAAAACAACTGTTAAATGTTCCATTCCAGTAAAACGGTGCCATTTTGCGTATGCATAAATTAAGTGGAGAGAATTGTCACCTTTTGAATTAAATAACTAGTGTATAGAGATGGACTGTAACTAGGGATTTAAAAAATATCTATGGTAAACTAGCTTTTGCCCGCGGCTTCGCCCGCGTGAATTTCCCACGGGAACAGTGCTTTTTCCAGGGATAAAAAGTAGCCTATGTGCTATTCCAGGTCATTATCTACCTCTGTACCAAATTTCATCGAAATCCGTCCAGTAGATTTTGCGTGATTGAGTAACAAACATCCTCACAAACTCACATACTCACAAACTCACAAATTCACAAACTCACATCCAAACTTTCGCATTTATAATATTAGTATGGATGTACATTATTTAAAAAAAAAACCTCAATTTATGTAGGCCGAAAGATAGTTTTGAGGAGGAAGCCCGTCTTTTCACGGGTATTTATCATACATATAAATTACTAGCTGCGCCCGGGGCTTCGCTCCCGTGGGAATTTCGGGATAAAAAGTACCTTTTGTGCCATTTCCGGTATTTTTCTACCCGTATACCAAATTTCATCGAAATCCGTCCAGTAGATTTTATTTTTATTTATTTAACTTCTTTACAAAAAACATGTAAATGGCGGACTTAAAGCCGGAGGCTTTTTCTACCAGTCAACCAAGAGGTGATGCAGAGAGAAAAGATATCATTTTGGGGTGAGTGCAAATGAGCAAATGGCACAAAAACACTTAAAAAGAAAAAAAAAAGAAAACTTAAGAAGACCGAAATTAGTACAATTCATGGAAGTAACAAGTACTTTGTACAAAGTACTTAATACTTCCATGGTACAATTACTCACAACATAAATATAAATAAACTTACTTAAAACATTACATATATACATACTGATTTTGCGTGATTGAGTCACAAAAACCTCACAAACTCTCATATTCACAAATTCACAAACTCACATCTAAACTTTCGCATTTATAATATTAGTAGGAAGTAGGATTCGTAAAAAATAACTAGATAAGATATAATAAAAAATGACTATCTCTAAAGAAAATAAAACAAATAAAAATCAATGATTGCTATGGTAATCAGTTAAATTACAAGGAAGTACTTACCTAGATTTTATAAAAAAATATATTTATTTGAATGAATTTGTTAACAATAAATTAGTCAGATTAACTGACTAAGGCACCTAACACACGAGCACGAGCAGCATTTTGCTGTCGACCATCCAACAGCATGCTGCCGACGCAGCAAACTACATGCTGCCGACGCAACAAACTGCAGCATCTAGCCACAAAGTAGTTAAAATCGATTATTAGTCTGTGACCTAGCCATTTGTAGTCGACTGACGAAACTACGCGCGGCTAGCTGTCACTATTGGTCGACGCTCACGCCGACGTTAAGTTGAAGCTGCCGCTGTTAGTCGACTGCTGCTGTTTGTTGCGTCGGCAGCATGCAGTTGGGTGGTCGACAGCAAAATGCTGCTCGTGTGTTTGGTGCCTAAACCAAAGTAGAAATACGAAATGTCAGTTCTGCAAGTACGCTAATGTATGTTATTTGGATCGACTACCATTAAATTATATGGGAAGTCCTTTAACACGTAATTAAGCGTTAATTACTA
This sequence comes from Ephestia elutella, assembly GCA_018467065.1. Classification (NCBI taxonomy): domain Eukaryota; kingdom Metazoa; phylum Arthropoda; class Insecta; order Lepidoptera; family Pyralidae; genus Ephestia; species Ephestia elutella. The sequence continues at coordinate 7,373,061 of CM031591.1, read as the reverse complement.
TTATAAACTACCCTTTTCATAGGGTATACGAATAATTGTGACAATATGCCATTTGATTTTGCTATCAATAAACATGTTTTATTTTTTCTTGGTTTGGTTTATGGCGAAAAAAGAACGATTGATGAACACCTGACTTGTTTGCTTTACGTGGTCAGGTAATAATAGTACATTGTTACCCTAGGGGTGAAAGTAACTTGTTTAGTCCCGAGACGGAGTTTGGCGTGTAACCCGAGGTAAACACTGTGCTTTTCATTACGAATACTAAGTAAGCATAACAGCTGTCAAATTATGAAAAACTAGTCAAAAAAATGTCGGTAGAAAACGATTCTCCCTAGGGTTGAAAAGTATTAATTTCAAGCCGCTCCTCAGACGACTTCAGACCTACTTTCTGAGTATGAGTAATAAAAAAACATATTGCACCAACCACAGATGATGGAACATGGTTAGAAATATGTTCATGACTTTGGCAATATGGTGAAATAAGGTAAGCCTGATCACCATTATCAAAAAAGTGGAATACTTTATTATTTCACCATTTTCAAAAAAGTGGAAATCTTTGTTATTTTTTTTTTTATAACATAAGGCGGCAAACGAGCAAGCGGGAAGCGAGCACCGCGCACCGCTGCAAATGGACAACTCAAAAATTTAAAAAAAACCAAACGTTCTAAAAAAATTAAAAGAGTAAAAAGGAAGAGCTTTTTACACGACTGACCAAAAAAGGAGTGTTATGTTTTCAGGGTTCATGTATGTATGTATGTATGTATGTAAGTTTCTTTATTCCACCATAAGTCCTAAACGGCTTAACAGATTTTGATGTGAGAGGTATTTTTAGATTCCTTGCATTCCCCCGAGTGACATAGGCTATATGACGTCACCATAAAAACAAAATGGCGGATTATATATGCGATAAATAGCAGACCAAAAAAATAAAATTTGATCAATCTTATCGAGTGGGGTATCAAATTGAAGGGCTTTAAAAGGCAATTTCAAAAATGTATATAACTTATATGTTTGTAATGTACTTTTTGAGTAAAAACTAGTCAGTCGTGTTTTTTATTTTTAATAATTAGCTTGTTGAGAATTTGTAGGGACGCGAAAGTGAGTTTGTTTGTTGCTTTATCTACTGTACCAATATTCCTGAACTTTCGCATACACATAGCTGGAAGTACGGAGAAGGACATAGGGTACCTTTCATCCCGGGAAAAAGCACTGTTCCCGTGGGAAATTCACGCGGGCGATACCGCGGGCGAAAGCTAGTAGAAAATAACACGTCGAGCTAAAATTAAACAAGTAGGTACCTAGGTAATATTGATTAAAATGGAAGCCTGTTGATAGCCTAAAGGCCTTATGTATTGTAACACAATACGAGGAATGGCAGGAAGCGTGTAATAAGGGTTAAATTGCTGTTATAATTAAGACAGTATACAGCTTTAATTGGAAGTTCATACTTGGCAACTACGATATTGTAAGTTTTAGTAATATATCCATTTCTATCAGTCCTGACAAGGGTTTTAAAATCAATTTAGAATTCAAAATATTGATTCCTTAGTTTTTTCGCTCTAACCACAGATAATAACTCAAACTCAAAATCTTTATTGCATGATAAGGTACATAATACATAGTTGTTACAAATAAAAAAATCAAGTCCTTCTTATTAACCCTTTCGGGTACAGCAAATATTGGAACATTTTGTAAGTACCAAAAGTTATATATACCTTTCTTTATATAAATTACTTTCTTTACTTAGTTTCTGAGAATGGATAAATATTTGAATGGATATTGGTGATTCTACGCAAAACATACTAGGACGATTTCGATGAAATTATTTTGGAATAACACAAACAATATTTTTTATCTCAAAATTCCCACTGTTGCAGAGGGATTAACCCTACAAAGCACAATTTATTTTCTGTGTTTCAAAAAAATATATATGATAATACAAATGATTATTAATAAGGGAAAAATAATAAAAAAAATCTCAGCTAAGTACTTTATTTGAAAATCAGTTTTCTTTTTCAGTTCCACATGTGGTACACTATGCCATAACAGTACTTTTGGCGTTTTATTGAAAATTCGAACAAAACGCACTAATTTAACGTATTCTTCACGTTTATGTCGAAAAAAAAACCAAACAAAACTAAAAAAGAGTTACTTCGTAATAATTAGTTGTGGAAAGCCCTGAAACAATTTTTATCTTTATGCAGACAAAGTTCAACCTTGCCATTGTCACAGGATATATAGGTCTTTCCTTTACAGCCTAGTTATTTACAACGTTGACGTTTTAGACCCCAGGATGGAAAATGCTCGAAACTATCTAGTCGGACGTCACGAGGAGGCAGGACTGACGTATTAGGTTTCTTTCTTTTTATTTCTGTTTCATCTGGCTGTGATGAGGGTCTACCTCTTTTCTTCATCATCGATCGGCCACACATGTAAAGACATTTCGCTACTTCAATTTGTTCAAAAATGGCTTTGTGGGATCTGTTTGGATGCTAAATTTGTGCATTTCTACTGTAATATGCCCTAAAAGCTCGTCATCAAAAAACCACAAAAAATATTGGAGGAGTTTCAAATTCTGATATACGAGGTTGCAGCTTTATATCTCCAGTAAATTGAGGATGGTTGGATTGAAAACTTTTCTTTTTCCATATGAATTTTCTTTTCATCCTTTTAGTGACAGGCAGACAAGTTTTTTAGTAGTGTCAATACTTACGGAAGCCGATGATGTTCTCATTCTACGCGATTGTTTCTTACCACCTACAGACGAGCCCGAAGTCACTCCTGAAGTGCTAGGCTGAGGTGTTTGATCTTCAATGTTCAAAATACGAACGTCGTCGTTAGCGGCAGGGGACAAACAATGGCTACTTTCCGGCGATAAGACGTCTTCTGAAAATTCGGAAAGAAAGTTGAGAGTAGATTGAATTCTAGCGCTGTCTTCATCACTTTCGGCTTCAGAAACGCCCTCGCCGTCTTCGCTTCCTGACGGTATAGCCAAAAATCTTGAATTTCTTCATCTTTCAATGTTTTTCTTGGCATAATCTGAAATAATATAAAGTTTTTATAAGTACTTACCACATCAGTGGGTGATCATAAAAAGGAGTGAGAAAGCACAATGTTCCACATGTGGAACGCACAAAAAAAACACAATTTCTACTATTTAAAGTACAAAATAGGTAAAAACTAACTTACCTCTAGAAAATAAACAATATTTCGCACCAAAACAGATTTTTTTCCTCTTCAAAATTCTCAATAAACTATTTTTTTTACTTTTTTCAATAGACGAAATCACGCACTGCTACAATTTTGTTCGAAATTCAAATATTTGTATAAAATTATTTCTCAATTGCGACACCTACCGAAAATACCTGGTATTATTAATTAGCTTGGTTTACATAGTTTCTCTAAAAAAATAATAGATGTCTCTAACGGTATTTTATGCGAAGATAGGAGCTGTTAAAGTGGTTGTCCCAGATATGGTACTGGGTGCTATGTAGGGTTAAGTATAAAATAAGGCGCCAACAATTTGCTCGTAGCTAAATTCTAAGTACCAATCTATGTAATTAAATTACTGGCCATTATTATACATTTGATTGGCAAATAAATGGGTTCAAATATATCTTGCATAAAGTTGTATTATTGTACTATATTTTTTCGTATAGGGTACAGCATTTATTTCTTTCAATACTCACCAACATCTTACACATCATGCCGAGAAGCCATTGAAACCAGAACCTAAAAATTGTGCTTTTGCGGGAAATCCATCATTTTATTTTATTCAATTTTCTACCTAAAGCTAAGGCTTCCATGTTTTATAGTAGGTACCTATTGAGGACAATGAAAGAAAGAAAGAAAGAAAAAATGTTTATTTGATACAAAAAATACATATTCCATGAACACAGAACAACTAGTTACAACAATTGTACCAAAATGGTCTCCACTCAGCATATGTAGTGGCGTGAACCACGACGCTGGTGTTCCATAGATGCCATAAAATAAAAAATTAAAAAGAGAAACAATAAAAAAAAATAGAACTTGTATATAAAATAAAATATATAAACTTTTTGGCTAAACAAGTGGCTATTTATGTAAGTATGAATGTAAAATAGTTATTATAAAACAGATGGCTACATTTTAAGACTTTTGAATATTCAAAATAAGTTCTTTAAGTTTAAATTTGAATGACCTAACATTTTAGTGTATAAGAATAAATTGAGGTACGATATTATCGTAAACTCCATTTATTCTTACCAGTTCTATCATGTAAGCAATCTTACCGTGTCTTTTTATGATTTCACAACAATATAAATTAAAATAGACTTTTTAGGAAATTACTTTCGTGGGTAATAAATGTTTTACTTTAGAATGTTTAGGTTTGAACTAATATTTGATTTATTTTCAACAAAATTCAACAAAAAGTACTGTGAAGATTGTTTACATGATAGGACTGGTAAGAATAAAATGGAGTTTAACTCAATATGTTATATAATGATAAGCAGGTAGATGATATTAATGAAATAGTATCTTGTATGTAGCTGTACTATAATTTTTCAAGAAAAATAAAATTGAGTCATTTCTCATTCCTAGCACACAATGAGCTAAAACATAACTATTTAAAAACAAATAACATTTATTTAACCATGTTTCCGCCCGCAGCAGAAATAGTATTTTTTACGTAAACTTTCATCTCTATTTCAGCCATTTTGAGGTCAACTTATTTTAAAAAATGCCTTTACTACCATGCCAAGTTATTAAAATTGGTTCAGCTGTTTAGCCGTGAAGCGAAACTAACTGACGAACATTTATACTTATAATATTAGTATGTATATTCCAACCGCAAAATGGCCGCCTTCATCTACAAGAGAATGCAATAAGAAAAAAAACTGCACATTGCTGATATCTAGTTGGTGTTGAAATATAATGTAACTAGCCGCGTCCCGGGGCTTCGCTCCCGTGGGAATTTCGAGATAAAAAGTACCTTATGTGCTATTCCCGGTATTTTTCTACCCGTATACCAAAGGGGTTGTTGCACAAATGTATGGGGAGCCTGCTATATCATTAAGCACCTATCTAAACTATTCATTTTTAGGTCAGTATCAATGCCTTATAAGTAAATCCGATAAATTCGTAGCATTTCTATGGTAACAAAATCGTAATGAAGGTTAGGCGAGTTCCGCCAAAATGGCCGACGCCCATTATGATTTGACGTTGACGCGCTTCATTTGACAGGTTCGATTTCCGGTACGTTCAAAAATGTACTTTTACTACATACGTGCCCGCGGGAAAGAATTTGTTTATTTTATTTATTATTCAACTATTTATGTGAAATACACATATGTTTTTATGATATTGCTTGTAACATGTGTTAGGAACATTTACTTTAATTAATTTTCTAAAATATAATGAAAATATCGAGCATTGTATCTGATTTTCTGTATCATATTTTCCGAACGTACGTACGGGCGCCATGTCAGTATGGCCATTATACGACATTAAGCGATATTAAATGTATTTTTATACCATAACAAGATCACGAAAAAACAAATATATGATAGTTTTAATCGGTTTTTGATATTTTTTCTGACTTTTGGGGAACTGCTCATGATATAGCCTGTTATGGAACATGCCCTTTCATCGAAATTCGTCCAGTAGATTTTGCGTGATTGAGTAACAAACATCCTCACAAACTCAAAAGCTCACAAACTTACATCCAAACTTTCGCATTTATGATATCAGTAGGATTCCCAAGTATATCCAAGAAGAGACTTCATCAGGCTTTATCCAGCTTCCAAGACACAAGATATCTTCTCAACAGATGTCTTACCATACTTCCTTGATTTACAACCAAGCGTCGCATCCACAGTTTCAAACAAAATAAGCCATACCTAAACAATGTAACGCCTTAACTTACTAGCTATTCAAATTTAAACTTTAAAGTAACTTTTAGAAGGTTTATTGTAAGTTTTACTTTGAACATTCAAGTGTTCAGTCGAGTATGATAAATATCCGCAGATCTGAATTTCACGGGATTTTGTGGCACCTACTATTGGCTCTCTTTGGTCTTTCCAATGTGCTGGTGCCAAGTATGGATGAAGTCAATGGAGATGATGAATCGGTGAGGAATAAAATGTATAATGGTATTCAAATAACGGAATAAGATAATTGAATTATTAATTAATACATTTTATTTATTTCTCACTAGCTTTTGCCCGCAGCTTCGCCCGAGTGAATATCCCACGGGAACAGTGCTTTTTCCCGGGATGAAAGGTACCCTATGTCCTTCTCCGTACTACGTAAATTTCAGGAAGTTTGGTTCAGTGGATAAAGCGAGAAGAGGTAACAAAACAAACAAACCAACAAACTCACTTTCGCATTTATAATATTAGTTAGGATTATATATACTACTAGCTTTTGCCCGCGGCTTCGCCCGCGTGAATTTCCCACGGGAATAGTGCTTTTTCCCGGGTACCTACCATATGTCCCTCTCAGTACTTCGAACTATGTGTATGCAAAATTTCAGAAGATTGGTTCAGTAGATAAAGCGTGAAGAGGTAACACTCATTTTCGCATTTAATATGAGTGGTAGGATTAGGGTTGAAAACATTTTTTTATTTTTTTAAGTAACGACATTGTTGAGGTATTGTAAAACAAGTGCCATAAAAGTTATTCTTTTTTTAAGAATTAAATATCTTATTTGTCTTGTCTACGCATTATACAAAGTTTCGCTTAACGTTCACTGAATTCAATGCTGTGCAAAATTTTAACTTTTGTTTTTTTTAGTTAGCTGATAATGTCCCACTGCTAATCGCTTATTGAAGGCTGATAATTATTCATTAGACCACTTAATTTCCTATATAGTTCGAAATTTATATCATCACAATTTTGATTTTTTTAAATAGTAAGTGAATGCAGAAATGTCACTTTTGTATTGTCTAAACCGTCTAAATGAATGACATCCTATTATACTTAAAGAAAAAAAGTATATTTGATGGGTGTAAGATACCTTTTAAAAGGCGAGGGCGAAGCCTCTTCAGACAAAAGTTTGTGTAATAAAATCAAAAAAGTTCTTCTCATTTAGCCTCCTAAGATTTTTTTAAAAGATTTTTTTATCAAATCAGTTTTTATAGGTAAACCTAATTCTAAATAGATATTTTAGCAGTATGCATGACACAAAGAACCTTGCTAAAATAAATTAATAATAAGATAGTAGTGGTGAGCATAGTGCCAAATGCAGCGACGTCGTATTTACGTACGTGCCAGGGATCCTGAGTTCGAATATTGCGGATGCACCGAGCATGCAAGACCAGACTATATTAAATTGACGCCATTATATAAATATTCAGCGTGGTAACATGAGTTTGTATATTTTCTTTCAGTGGCGTAATGGCACGGGGAGGGCGCTTCATAGAAACGGGGCGACATATATACCTACTACTACTACAAATGAAACTGTACATCCGTGAACGTCAGTAACACGTCAATGTGTGCGTTTTCATAGTCATAGCGTCCCAATCCCCAAACGAACGGGGTAGAAGTGCGGGGTACGCCATATTGCGGGAGGGGCAGGGAGTTTCCTTTCTGTACGTAGTACTTATATTAATTCTGTGGTAACGGAAACCGCGCTCGGCCTGCGATAGTAGCGGTTAAGCAACCCTCGCAATGGTCAATCAAGGGATGGGTAACCAAAAATGTGTTATTCAGAGCTTCTACGCGCTTCGGAACGCACGTTAAGCCAGTTTATTTATTTATTTAAACTTATTGTACACTTACAAAAGTACAGTACAAAAGGTGGACTTAATGCTAAAAGCATTGTCTGACAGTTGGGTTGAATGGGTTGAGCAGAGAGGTCGTATAGCCGTTGGTCCCTCTTTGCTCAAATTTAAATTTTCAATACCTACCTTCCGTACAATGCCTATACTTTGTTTTATAAAACGTCAAAGCGACAAATACGAGATTCATATAATTTGCAAAAGGTAGCACTTCTTTTTACCTCATTATTCAAAGATCTACACTATTTTTGGAGAAAAAATGACTTTAGTATGAAATCGAAACTAGTCGGAGGTCCCGGCTAACAAGACGCGTGAGTATCCGTATCCTTACTAATATAATAAATGCGAAAGTGAGTTTGTTTGTTTGTTACCTCTTCATGCTTTATCTACTAAACCAATTTTCCTGAAATTTCGTATACACATAGCTGAAAGTACGGAGAAGGACATAGGGTACCTTTCATCCCGGGGAAAAGCACAGTCCCTGTGGGAAATTCACGCGGGCGAAGCCACAGCCAAAAGCTAGTTAAAAATAATAATGATTCTTTTTGGACATCTAAAACTGGCCTATCACAACCTATAAAATTCTAAACACTCTCAATAAAAAAAGTTGTAAACAAGCGACTTTATCTTGGAGCAAATTGTCAGAAAAGGATACTAATTGATTAGATAACTCGAGATGTCCGCGTAAAGTGTCACTTAATGATGGCTAGGGTGGCCATGATTGATAATTTGTAGGATATTTTGTGGGAATTTGTGACTGAGAGTTTTATTATTTAGTTGAAAGTGGCCTTATTTATTCTTTGCAAACATCAAAATAATTAAGTATTGGAATGGAAGATAGGTTATCGCAACTGTTGTATTGGGAGAATATCCTGTAATTATGAAGGTTGAAATAAAATAAATTACCTGTGGCAAAATAATAAGCTAATTTTGAATAATATTAAGCTATTCATGACATACAATATACGAGGTATACTGAGTACATACTTATTTGAAGTGTCATTACATTAATTATGTGTTGGAGAATTTGTATAATTTTTAGTTGTATTTTGTATTGTTTTGTACTAGCCTTTGCCCGCGAATTTACTATTGTTAATATCTCAAGTTCTAAACGTATCAAGAGATTTTAAGTTAGACCTTCAACAATATACCTAACTGTAAACCGCATCAAATTTCATTCAGTAGTTTTTGCGTGATGCACGTACAAACAGACAGAGAAAAATTCTAAAAATAATCGTTTAGGCTTCTATTGACCATGAAAAGACGCCTCAATTTTTTTTTTACCAGTTACAGTTTTAGTATATACTAGCTTTTGCCCGCGGCTTCGCCCGCGTGAATTTCCCACGGGAACAGTGCTTTTTCCCGGGATAAAAAGTAGCCTATGTGCTATTCCAGGTCATTATCTACCTCTGTACCAAATTTCATCGAAATCCGTCCAGTAGATTTTGCGTGATTGAGTAACAAACATCCTCACAAACTCACAAACTCACAAATTCACAAACTCACAAACTCACATCCAAACATTCGCATTTATAATATGTATTAGTATGAATTTTGATGATGATTGATAGACCTTGAATTTCATTATTTTGTTTAAAGAGAACATTGTTTTTGTTGGTGGAGCTACTGGAAATAATATAGGTATATGGAATCACAGAACATATAAATGGAATGTTAGATATGTTTCATTACTTTTCCTTTTGCTATTGAATCCTTATAAAAAAGGTCGTAAAGGTATATGTTTCCGAGGTTTTGGATGTAATGCAAACATAAATATTTGGGGTGAGCCACAACACAAGGCAAAACCCATATCAAAAAGTATGGAGAGAATAAAAGTGTAACTTAAAAAAAAACCTAATATCAAAATTTGGGAATTTTGAGATCATGATCTATTTATTCCTGGAGTTGATGGGAAATATTTATTTTTCAGGGCAAAAATAAAATATTTTAAAGCGAAATATCTAAACGTACTTAGTGTAAAATATTTAAAATTCAAGTTGATGACTTATTAAATTACATGTCTTTTATTTTTAAGAGGTTCACCAACACTAAGTTTTTTGGTATTTGATGGGCGCCCAGCAATTTAGGCTAGATTGAGTGACAAAAAATCGAACTTTCACATTCAAAACTACTAACATAATAAAGCTAAATAGTTTATAATGTTTGTTTGAACGCGCTTATCTCTAAAACTACCGCTCCAGTCCGTTGTAAAAAAAAATATCTGTGTATGATAGCTACAATCATGAGAAAGGCTTATAAGATCTCAAAATTCCCACGAGACCGAAACCGCGTGGCACAACTAGTATACAAGGTGAAACTTCTATACCCCGCATTTTGCTGTACCGACATCAAAAAACAAGCCTCTTTGTAAATAATAAAACATATTAGTACGTCGTTTGTTTCCGTAATAAAGCTTTTGTTAACTCCCCTTTGGCGTACTGCTTTATCAACGTTTGTTTGCATTTGAATAAGAATATTTATTACGAAAATGCCTCATTTAATTGTATAAAATAAGAACAAATAGTAAGGTATATAGATTAACAGGGGAGGTATTTAGGTAGGTCCTTTTACAGTGTCACTTATATGTATACACAGTGTAGAAGAATTAAAATTACATACATACATACTATAACGCCTTTTTCCCGTGGGAGTAGGCAGAGACTAGCGATGTCCACTTGCTACGATCCTTACAGATCTCTCTTGCTTCCTCTGCACTCATCACTTTCTTCATACTTGTTAAAATTACATAATTAAAATTCCTGAAACCCTGTTAACTAGAAAATTTAAACAATTATTACATTTAAATAAATCCATTTGCACCGCAAACCTCAATAATGTATTGAATTTCGAGAAACATTTCCGTTGCATGTAATATTGTGGTCGCAGTAGGTAAATGCTCGTTAGTTGCCACTAAAGCATCAGGTTACTAGATGTACGGATCCTGAACTACATAACTTGATTTGACCTATTGTTAACACCCGACTCAAACAAAGAGGGTTGTAATAAGTTTGACGTATGTTTGGAACTGTATGTCTGCCTGTGAGATCATAGCTGCCTAAAGAAAACAAGATCAACCTTTAACTAGTGACGCGGAGTCTCACAGGCGTCACGTGTTTTACAAATTTTCGGAATTGGTCACTTCCCCCGCTTGCCGAGACCCCGCTTCTTAGTACCTTTTGTTTTAGTGCTAAAACGACCTTGGAAGGAGGTGGACTTGTTATCGGTTGCATTATACGTGATTTATAACAATAACAAAATCGAGCGTAGCCTGTCAGGCTACATGTCCCTAGTTGCCATACAAATCGAGCGTAGCGTGTCAGGCTACATGTCCCTAGTTGTCATACAAATAGTTTTTGCAATAGTTGGCAAAATGGAAGCTTACTTATGTAGATATGTGGGATTTATGAAAAAAAAATAACGCGAAATACCTAGCTAATTTCAACCACAAAAAAATAGAGAAGTCCAGACTACGTTGTTTGGTTTTACGAATCAAAAAACTATCTGCTCATACGTATCCAAGCAGATAGGAGCTGTGATATTTGTGTCCTCAATGCATCACAACAACGAGGTTGATAAATACACTAAAAAGCCTGAAATTATTATTTAGACGGAGCTGATAAAAAATGCTCCAATTATTCCAGCAGCCGCCGAACGAAAAGTGGGCCAATAGTTTTGTTCTATCGCATTGTCGATTTGAGCGGCATGAACGCTAATATACTATATAATATGCATCAACCCAAGGTTACTGATAGAGGAGATTTTCTAAAATCAAAGGGGTTTGTCCACCTAAACTATACAGAATGACAGTATACACGTGTGTCGAGTGTTCCAATCCCGAGTGCTTGCAATGGTCTCGCCCCTTGTGCAAAAATCGCAAGTGATTTATACCAAATTGAGCAGTTGTCAAAATTTTTATTTTTAGTTTTCAGAAAATCTTTTTTGTTTCTTTTGTTTCTTTCTAGATTAGATTTTTATAAAAAAGTGTTAAATTTCTCATGTGTTTTATGTAAGGTCTATAAAAAAGCTAAAATTAAGATCTCGTATCAATTAAGGCTGAAAAGTACCAGTCAGTGTTAATTACCGTTTTTTTAAGTAATTTTTAATAAAATCTAATTGTATTTACTTGTATGTCTTTTAGTACATACCAATGGTTAAATATCAATATAATTTTGATACGTCCATATTATATTTTATGACAAAAATTAACTTTGAAAGTAGTAGCCCGTGAGACGTCACGTCCCTTGTAGTGTTATAAATTTGTCACGTCATTAGTTAAAGGTCAAAATCGGTTCATTCGTTGAACCGATTTTGATCTTGTTTTCTTTGTTTGAAAGGTGATTTAATCGAGTGTTCTTAGTCATGAATTATCGAAATCGGTTTAGCCGTTTAGGAGTAATTAGGGTTTTTTCAACGTGATGTCGGGGTTTTTGTAACCGATACGACATTTGAACGAGAAAAATAAGTCTATATACGTCTTCTTGAAAGGCCGGCAACACTCCAGTGATATCCCTGGTGTTGCAGTTGTCCATCGGCAGCGGTGATCACTTACCATCAGGTGACCCGCGTTCTCTTCCAACCTATTATTATAAAAATAATTGTAATTTATATTAGAAAGAAAGAAAAACTGTTTATTTGGAATAGTACCATAAGTACTTATATTTAAGTGTACGTGTACCAAATTGGTCCCCACTCAACATCTGTCGTAGTGTTAACCAACGACGCTGGTCTTCCGTGGGTACCGTATGTTAAAATAAAATAATAAATTTAAAACAGAATAAAAAATAAAATAACAAAACAAAACGACCATTATCGTTTTGTGGTGCTACATTCAGCGTGTTTACATTTTACAAACAAATACAGAAATATTTTTATGGAAAAGTAGTATGTTCATTCAGTTGCGCCCCGGAGCTCCACTCCCATAGAGTTTTCGTGTAAAAAAATACCATATATATTCATAGTAAATCGTATAGTATATATTTCAAAGTTTTCCAAATTTCATTTTAAAGGAGCGGGCGCCGGGAAGTGGGTCAAATTTTGCAAGATTTGATTACAAAATAGACATGCAGATGCACTCGGCCACACGAAATTAGGTCGCACCGACAAAAATACGAACTGCTCGCCTACCCTTGCATGTTAAATGATTTTTTTAGTTTCAATTCGGTTCCTATCCTAACTAATATGTATTATAAATGCGAAAGTGAGTTTGTTTGCTTGTTGGTTTGTTTGTTTGTTACCTCTTCACGCTTTATCTACTGAACCAATCTTACTGAAATTTCGCATACATATAGCTGGAAGTACGGAGAAGGACATAGGCTACCTTTTATCCCGGGAAAAAGCACTGTTCCCGTGAGAAATTCACGCGGGCGAAGCCGCGGGCAAAAGCTAGTCTTATCAATAAAAGCTTAAACATTTACTTTGTTAAACAAAAATATACCTATAAGTTTTGAAAAACACGACTGAGTGACACCTCTTCTCTACCATTTTCCCGATTATGCGGGGTTGGCAAGTTGGCACAGTACCTATGTTAATTTCTTGCATTTGGTTCTGTCGCTTGCCATTTTATTCGACACTATATCTTCCTAAGTCAAAGTCAAAGTTTTACGCAACGAAAACTGAATCGGTAACGAATCGTAAAAAAAATGTTCGTAAATTTTCAATCAAAGAGAACGTAAGCGTTAATCGGAACGCAAAAATGAACATCCTAATAGACTCCATCTATATCCGTATCCGGTTGTCTATGTCATTCAAGATTTTGACGTAAAAATGTTCGACTACCAAATCATACGAAAACGAGTGGTCTAGACCACTCGTTGCGAATTATTCGACATAGACAATTCAAAAATACGGTATAATGGATAACGAATGAAAAATCATTCGGCTCACGCTTTTTTGGTGAGTCACACTTTCAAAAATAGGGCCCTTGGTCGCCTAACATGCCAGAGGGGCTATTTATTAACTTTATAAACTTTATTGTGTACAGTCAAAAATAAAAAAAAAAAATATAATAAAACATGATCAAGAAACCACAATGAATTGGTTAGGAACAAAAAAAAAAAATTCTTGATGTCTTGTCACAATCTATCCATATCTCCTTTGGTCTTCCCCTATTCATCACCATACTCTAAGATAAGAATAACTAGTTTAAAACCCATTCCTTTGATTGTCTTTTACAATATGCACGGGAAGAGAAGCAGCTAACCACATGGAAGCATACGAAACAAACAAGTTTGTAAAATTAAAAATACCAGTCTAAAGATATTAGGTCTATGGCACACAGGATCATTTTCTACGCGATTGCACCATCACCACGGTTGACGAACAGAGAAATGAGTTTTGGAATGCTCGCTATCTGACGGCGAATGTAAACAATTTCTGCTTTATAAAATTGTGAGGCGGAGCTGTGTAGAAAAATTATAGACACGGTATTTTGAAATATTCGTTTTAGAGTTCCGTATAATAAAACGGAAACCTTATAGGATTACTCGTGCGTTTGTCTGTCTGTCCGTCCATCTGTCACAACCAATTTGCTCTCAATCTACTGGACCAAATCAGGTGTTTTGTGTCATCTATTGGCGCGGCTTGGCAGTAAAATCAACTCGACGGAAAATAGATTTCAATGTGTCGTGCCACGATGCTCACTTCTCTTTAATCAGCCGTTGGTCCCGTGACGGCTATAATAAGTAGGTATTGTTTACACAAAACTCACACAAATACATTTAAAAAGACTGATTTTTTTAAAAACAGAAATAATATTTCTGTTTTTAAAAAAAAATCATTATGTTACCTTCTCTCTCAGCCGAAAGACGTCCACTGCTGGACAAAGGCCTCCCCCAAGGATTTCCACAACGACCGGTCCTGCGCTGCCCGCATCCATGCGCATCCCGCGACCTTCACCAGGTCGTCGGTCCACCGAGTGGGAGGCCTGCCAACACTACGTTTTCCGGTTCGTTGTCGCCACTCGAGAACTTTTCTGCCCCAACGGCTATCTGTTCTACGAGCTATGTGCCCCGCCCACTGCCACTTAAGTTTCGCGATTTTGCGGGCTATGTCGGTTACTTTAGTTCTCCTACGGATCTCCTCATTTCTGATTCGATCACGCAGGGAAACTCCGAGCATAGCGCGCTCCATCGCCCTTTGGGTGACCTTGAGCTTTCTTATGAGGCCCATAGTAAGCGATCACGTCTCTGTTCCGACCTTGTTACCTGTTTTTGTTGTTGATGTTACCTTACGACTACAATATAGAAATAAGACGTAAACTCTAAGAAGAGCTGGCTTTATGTCATCGAAGAGGATTTGCATGCCAATGGTCTCACAAAGGATGTCAAACACCTTGCGAAGTGGAGAAGAAAAGTAAGAAAGTGGATCCTGGGCTCCGACGCGTATGCTGAGGATGCAACCGGGAAAGCGCTCAGATGAAAGAGAGAATACGTCAAATATGAAAAGCGGAAAGTAAAAATTAAACATAGCTACATGAATGGCTAGTTAATTCTTCTCCCACTCCCTTACTGTTCAGGCTGCTCGTTTGTGGAATGCATTGCCAGCTTCTTCTTGTTAGCGTGTCGATGCCAGTCCAACGATTGCTTCCGAAAAGTGTTCCGCCACTTTTACGGCCTTATCGGTGGCGGCCATCAGGTCATCCCGAGTGCAGGTGTTAGGGTACAGGGGGCAGGAAAACAAATGCTCCATAGTTTGGGGAGAGACACCACACTCGCATACATTTTGTGAGTTAGGTATAAACCCCCACCTAGCCAGGCTGTCTTTACACCGGCCCACTTGGGTTCGCAGCCTATTAAGCATCTTCCAGGTAGGCTAAGGCAGGTCATGGCCAGGGGGTAGTTCCTCTCGCGGGGTGACAAACTTGGCTACAGCGTGGTCTCTCTCCCAAAGTGTGGATCTAGCCAGCTGATATCCACAAGGCCCAAACTTTGTCATCCGCAGATTCAGAGAGCAGGTAAAGTCTCACTATCTGAGTTTCTAATTTTATTTATTACTGCGCATATTGTCCTGATTGTGTTCTGAATGTGTATATTTATTTTATCAATGTTAATTTAATTTTTTCTTTTATCTTTAATAGTGTTTACTGCACCCTAAATTTTTTTTCATATATATTTCCTTCCACCCAAAGGTTGGCTGGAAGAAATTGCATTTGCGATAAGCCCGCCTTTGAGCTCATTTTGTATTTACTTTTGTCTGTACTTTGTATGTTTTTTCTGTAAATGGTGCAATAAAGTGTTAATTTATCTATCTATCTAACCAAAAGAAGATTGGCAGCCGTGGTACCCATTGAAATATAAGATGTAGGGTGTTGACTTTTTTGTATTATATACTCCATAATTAGTCACTTATTTTTCATATATTTAAGTTTTTCTACAACTTATGAGAATAAATAAAAATTAACTTTTGTTTTCAATCAAATTATGCAAACAAAACGCTTAACTGACAAGCAATAATTAAACGCAATGGGCCCCCACACTTTAGGGCCGTCACACACTAATATGCCATGCAAATACCAAAAAATATCGATTAATGATGATACTACTTTAATCGAGTTAATAAGTAACAATAACCAAGTATGTTGAAACTAATCGTTGCACTCTATAAAATCACATAAAAAATAGTCACTTCTTATAGATATCAAGATAATATCAGTATATCTTGGCCTACATCTATTTTATGATATTATCTATTTTGGGAATAATTGGCGTAATCGATTTTACGCGATCGGTGTAACTATTCGTGTGATCTTACCCTTATACAACTGTCAACGTCAACGTCACTTTAGAGCAAAACAAATCTGTTTGACAGTGATATACACTGACAGATGTGTCAAAAAGTTATGTTGACGTTTTAAACGTTTTGTTCAAACTTCATTTGTAACGTTTTGTTATAGTTTTAATCTTGGGCCCATATTAAATTCAAAAGAATTTATCTTTTTTCTCATAAGTTGTAGAGATATAGTATGATTACTTTTTTGTTTTAGCTAACGACAAATAAATTAGTTATATTTTCATTGTCCTACACTTCGTTTTAAGAGGGTACCACCAGCCCATATATCTCTGCCAATCTTCTTTGATCTCAAAATCATTCGAATCTAATGGACAATGCCGCGTCTCAGAATTAAAATAAGTACTACGTACAGAAAGGAAACTCCTTGCCCCTCCCTGCAATATGACACCTCCCCCGCACTTCACCCCCGTTCTTTCGCGGATTGGGACGCTATGACTTTGAAAACGCGCACACATTGACGTGTTACTGACGTGTTCACGGATATACATTTGTAGTAGTAGTAGTAGGTATATTTGACGCCCTGTTTCTATAGAGCGCTCCTTGTGGCCGCGTCTAACCCTTTCCAGTTCTATATAGGACCATAAGGTATACGGTACTGACAAAAATATTACACATGATAAAGTTCACTGTTTATTTTCCCTGCAGCCAATGCGAACCGCTATATTTCTTATCTCTAACATTGTTTGTCTTTTTGTACGAAATGGTCTTTGTTATAAATAGCATCATGATATTTTGCTCGTAAATTTAAACAAACTTACGTGAGTAGATAATATTATTTACTAGCTTGTGCTTGCGACTTCATTCACGCGACTAAGCGGCGTAAAATCTGGCTACCTACGCCAGATTTCAACAATACAACAGTAAATACCGTATCAAATTTGGTCCAGTAGTTTTGCTTGATACGCGTACAAACATACAGGCACACACAGACCAGTTACAGTTTTAATATATGTGTATAATATATTTAATTTTAGTTTTATTTTTATTTTATTATTTTTTAATTAATTTGTAAATATTTTTTTAATATCTCAATAATTTTCTACTCGTGTACCAAAAATTATTTAGTACGTAATATTAAAATTACATTTTATTACTACAAGTTTTTATTACTTAGCACTGGACTCCAGCACTTATACTATATATTATAATAATAAAATGATTTGAATGATTTGATTTGA
>CM031591.1:7319230-7355230 GCA_018467065.1 Ephestia elutella | reverse complement strand
GAGATCCAAGATGGCGGACAACTTTTTTTTTCAATTTTACAATATGGGTATGTTTTTATAGGTTTTTCGGTGCGCTAATGACAAAAATAACATTTATTTTGAGATCCAAGATGGCGGGCAGTTTTTTTTTTTCAACTTTACAATATGGGTATGGTTATATAGGTTTTTGGGGACGCTGATGACGAAAATAACATTTATTTTGAGATCCAAGATGGAGGACAGTTTTTTATTTTATTTTACAATATGGGTATCGTTTTCTAGGTTTTGGGGACGCTGATGACGAAAATAACATTTATTTTGAGATCCAAGATGGCGGACAATTTTTTATTTTATTTTACAATATGGGTATCGTTTTATAGGTTTTTGGGGACGCTGGTGACGAAAATAACATTTATTTTGAGATCCAAGATGGCTGACAGTTTTTTTATTATTTTACAATATGGGTATCGTTTAATAGGTTTTCGGGGACGCTGATCTTAAAATAAATGTTATTTTGGTCATCAGCGTCCCCAAAAACCCATAAAACGATACCCATATTGTAAAATAAAATAAAAAACTGTCCTCCATCTTGGATCTCAAAACAAATGTTATTTTCGTCATCAGCGTCCCCAAAAATCTAGAAAACGATACCCATATTGTAAAATAAAATAAAAAACTGTCCTCCATCTTGGATCTCAAAATAAATGTTATTTTCGTCATCAGCGTCCCCAAAAAACTATATAACCATACCCATATTGTAAACTTGAAAAAAAAACTGCCGGCCATCTTGGATCTCAAAATAAATGTTATTTTTGTCATTAGCGCACCGAAAAACTTATAAAAACATACCCATATTGCAAAATTGAAAAAAAAAATGTACTCCATCTTGGATCTCAAAATAAATGTTATTTTTGTCAGCAGCGCATCGAAATACCTATATAACCATACCCATATTGTAAACTTGAAAAAAAAGTTGTCCGCCATCTTGGATCTCAAAATAAATGTGAAAAACCTATATAACTATACCCATATTGTAAACGTGAAAAAAAAGTTGTCCGCCATCTTGGATTCCAAAATAAATGTTATTTTCGTAATCAGCGCACTGAAACACTTATAAAACAATACCCATATTGCAAAATTAAAAAAAAGTTGTCCGCCATCTTGGATCCAAAAATACTATTTTTGTAAACCTCATCCCGAAAAATTGGCCTTCATGGGATGCCAGGCAGATGTTTAACATCTTAGCATCCTGGCACGACGGTCATGCTATTTTCTGTCGCGGCATTCGTGTCCATTTTACTGCCAAGTCGCGCCAAGTATGTTTTACATAAGAAAATGGTCGTAATTTTATTTTTAGTATTCATTACCGTAAAGCAAGAAAAAAATATATATAGGTTCATACAAATCCTTTGTCGGATCCCTGTCACTTATTACTTCGGGTTGGCGGCAATCTCACGTCGATGTGTGCGTGTGACTTGCACACAGCCAGCTGAGGTCTATCAAATACCTAAACTCGGTCGGGCGCGCGGACGTGATACACTCTTAACATAGTGCCAGTGACAGTTATGCACACACTTTAAAATTGTTCTGACTCTATTTCCTACATATGCCTGTAACTTTGTTGGGTCAGTTTTTAACCATGCTAAGACTATTTGAGAGTCAGAAAAGAGGTGAGTATCACTGACATGAATTTTGTTTTCTAATGTATGCAATACCTTGTCAGTCAAGCGTGAAAGAAGCAGTGCAGCATTTAATTCTAATCTAGGTGTCGTGAGTTGCTTATTAAGAGGATTAATTCGTGATTTTGAGCATAATAACGCATTGTGTACTTTACCTTGCGAGTTGATGGTGCGCAAATAAAGCACACAGCCATAGGCTACTGAGGATGCATCAGCAAAGCCTACTAACTGAATTGAGACTGCATCGTGAGGTTGAA
Source organism: Ephestia elutella (assembly GCA_018467065.1). Lineage (NCBI taxonomy): Eukaryota > Metazoa > Arthropoda > Insecta > Lepidoptera > Pyralidae > Ephestia > Ephestia elutella. The sequence continues at coordinate 7,353,315 of CM031591.1, read as the reverse complement.
TACAGCGGGGCACAGATATATGTTTCATCTGATCTAAATCCTTGACAAAGTTTACCCACATACATCGTATATCCTCAGGAGGAGCAGCGTCCCAGTCTGAGTTAGCAGCCCAAAGCCGCTGCATGATGACCTTAGCTTGTACAAATATAGGACCCACTAAACCCATAGGATCGTAAAATTTTGAAATGTAACTCAATATATCTCGTTTTGAGTCTTTACGGCTAGTATAGGGCTCTGGGGTGCTGGTTTTGAACACATCATTTTCTACACAAAAATGTACACCTAATGTTTTGACTGATAAGTCACGGTTTTCTATATCTGATTCACAAAACTGATGAGTATCTCTAGGCACTTTTGAAAGTACTGTACTACAGTTAGATGCCCATTTGTGCAATTGAAACCCTCCAAGAGCAAGCAATTTAATCAACTCCGACTGCATATTAATTAGCTGTTCTTCAGACTGGCTGGTTGACTGAACATCATCAACATAAGTGTTGTTTCTCAAAATTGATGATGCCAAAGGAAATTGATCTTGATACCTCTCTGCAAGCTCAATGAGACATCGAGTGGCAAGATATGAAGAAGGCTTAAGGCCATATGTGACCGTATTGAGCTGTATGCACTTCACATCCTGATCAGGAGAGTCGCGCCACAAGATGTTCTGTAGAGACCTCTGTGAGGCATCTAAGTCAATACATCTAAACATCATTCTTATATCGCAGATAAAAAAGAATTTTTCTAATCTGAATGCAAGTAATACTTCAAAAAGGTCCTTTTGAACCACCGGACCGTTCATTAAAATATCATTTAAAGAAACTTTCTTAGTTGTAAGCATAGATCCATCAAATACGGTCCTTAATTTTGTGAGAAAAAAGACTGGATCCCTAGATAAATCATAACTACTTATGTCGCCGTTGACTGTAAGTTAAAGTGGGATAAACACATTGAACTCACGGCCAAAAAACTTAGCTCGGCGGCTTATGCAGTGAGAAGGATAAGACAGTGCACAAACATTGAAACAGCTAGACTCGTGTATTTCAGCTACTTTCATAGCATAATGTCATACGGATTATTGATATGGGGAAATGCAGCCGAGATAGGGAAAATATTTGTATTACAGAAAAGAGCAATTCGTTTTATGTACGGGCTAAAACGACGCGATTCTCTACGAGAGCTCTTTAAATCAATAAAAATTCTTACTGTTGCATCTCAATACATCTTCAATGTACTTATTTTTGTTAATTCCAATTTAAACCTCTTTAAAAAAATCTGCGATGTACATAGTATAAACACCCGCAATAAGAATAAACTTTATACGCCCTGCTTTAGGCTTAAAAAGGTTCGGCGGTCTTTCGTGGGTCAAAGTGTAAAAATGTTTAACAAGCTCCCTGACGAGGCTATAAATTTACCGATGCAAAAATTTAAAACATATCTTAAAAATACTTTGATGAATAAAGCGTATTACACAATAAGTGATTATTTGAACGATAAAAAGTTTGGTCTCTCCCTACAACTTCGCCACTCCACATTGATTACCTACATTCTTTTGATATTGTGAAAAAATAACCTTACCTTTTTTTTATTTAATTACATTGACATTTAATTGTTAAACATGTACGTGTATTGTGATCTTCAAGTGACTGAAAGTATTTATTTTTCTAAAATGTTCAAACTTGTGAACGGGTGTTGCCAGGGGATCCTGCTTCGATCCTGATTCGAATTTTATTTTTATTTTTTGTTCTTAACCAATTCATTGTGGTTACTTGATCACAAACATAACATGTTTTATTATATTATTATTATTTTTTTACTTATATTTTATTTTATTTTTGACTGTACACAATCTAGTGTATGTATAAAGTTAATGAATAGCCCCTCTGGCATGCTAGGCGACCAAGACTGTTTCATGAGTTTCTTTCGGCATTTCTTCTCAGCAGTGGTCGTTCCGAAATGCTAGTAGTTTGTAGCTTTGAGACATAAAATATTATGATTAAATAATTAGTTATCGACGTGAAAAAGAGCCTTCTTTGAAGGCCAAGTTTCAATAAAAAATTTTGACTTTGACTTTGACTTTGACTTTGTCACGATATTCACCATGCTTTAAAGAAATATATTGATTAATAAATTTTGTATATTCTATGCGAAGCGTTGAATCTCTTTGCAACCGCTTCTCGAGATTATAAAATCTTTTGAGCGCTAATGGAAACGACTCCCCTAACTCAGAATTGATTTGCTCTAACGGAAATTTAATAGGCATAGTTACTGTGAATTTATTGTTTTCAAGCACAGTGGTGCGTTTGAAAAGATTCTCACAATACTCGTGTTCCGGTAGTTGCTCTGGGAAGGTTTCAGGCACTGATTCAGTTTTCCAAAAAAACCTAATGTCATCACTAATATTAGAATTACATTCATTGCAAAATAGTACAACCTGATTGTTTGCTTTGATGTTGCTGCGACCAGCGACGATGGCCCCTAATGCAGTGTGCACGATGTATGGTTGCTCGATGGTAGCTGTAGTTGCTGCAGGTTGCTGCTGTTGGTTGCTCGCAGTAGGTGACACCACCACATCAGGCTGCGGCAACAGCACCTGGAAAAATATCAGCTCCTAGCAAAACATGCACATCACCAGGCACATTGAATGTTGCGTCGGCTAGTTTACAATTGGCAGGGAATTTTATTGATGACACATCTAGAAGTGTTTGAGGCAGTTGTGTTGTGATATTATCAATGACATGACAATTAACCTCAATTTTAAATGGGTACACTGTTGAGTGTACTGTGAGTGTTACACACTTGTTGATGGCTTGCTCAGCATTTGTTATGCCCACAATACTAGTGTTGGTGCGCATAGGAGTCAGGCCAAGCATTTCCACGACCCTGCTTGTCACAAAAGAAGCTTGGGATGCACTGTCAAGTAAGCTTCTAACATAAATTGCAGTTCCATTGTTGGCGATGAGTTTAACCTGGGCAGTAGGTAATAAAACTTGTGCATGAGGACCACTGAAGTTAGAAAGCAAGGTGACTGACGGGCTTTGTTCCAATTCGATCCCATGCAGCAGGGTATTGTGCTCCTTTTTGCACTCGGCACACTTAAAATGATATTTGCACTTGCGTTTGTGTTGAGCCAAGCATATTTGGCATAATTTATTAGTGCGTGCAAACTCTAGGCGCTTTTGTTGTGTTGAAAGTTTAAAAGTAGGGCATTGAAATAATTTATGTTCAAAAGACTTACAGAAGATGCATGATGCCGAAGTATTGGCAGTTACCGAGTGGCTAGCAAGGCGCTGGGACTGCCACTGCGATCGTTGATTATTGGTGTCCATCGACTCCAATGCTAAGGAACGTTTTTCCAGGTATTCCAGTACTTCCTTGATGGTTGGAAGTTCCTTGGAGTCACGGTCAAGCTGAAATGCGCGATTTGTTACCATGTCCAGCTTTCGCATAATAATACAAACGATAATGCTGTCCCAGTTGTCCACCGGAACTTTCAAATTCTTTAAGGCGGCCAAATGTTGCTTTACTTCTGAAATCAAATTGCGTATATTAATCGAGGTAGAACGGGTGATATTTGGTAAATCTAAAATAGTGTATATATGCTCCTGAACTATTTTTATTTTAGTGTCATACCGTTCCTTTAACAATTTTAGAGCATGTGCATAACTGTCGTCAATAAGAGGAAGGTTGGTGACGAGAGACTGAGGCTCGTCAGTTAAAAAACCTTTCAGGTAATATAGTTTTTGGACTGGGGTCAATGTACTGTCATTATGAATCATGGCTGTGAAAATATTGATGAACTCATAGTATTGTGTATATTTTCCTGAAAAAGTCGGAACAGAGACATGTGGAAGCTTAATCCTAGAGACTGTCCCTTGCTGAGGCTGTGCTTGAGCAACTGTTGGGTTTAATTTATTAAGAGCCTCGTTAATTTTAGCAGTGAGCTCGATGTATTGCTCTTCTAAGTCACTTGGATCCTCGGCGTCTTTTTCACTAATAACCTTTATAGCTACACACAACCTGGTATATTCCGAGAAAACCTCTTTTAACCTGTCAGCCATACCCTTCAGTCTAAATACAGAGAGTGACGTACAGACATCTCCAGAAGTGGAGTCAGAATTTCTCATACTAATTGATTATAGAAGTGTTTGCACTTAAGACCTTATGATTGTGTGTTATTTGTAAAACGCCTATGTGTCTGTGCAATGTCAACCGATCGAATACGATGTTTCCATAGAAGTAGGTAGGCTTGCGCGGCGAGTCGGCGAGCGCTTCATACTTTTATGGATTTCATAGACATACTATGAATGATACGGAACGTTCATAGTATGTCTATAAAATCCTTGCTTCTTCTAACTTTATGGTATCGTTACTTCGTATGGGTGGTCAGTATGGACCAGCTATGAAAATGAATATTTGACGGTGAATGAAAAAAAAGACAAACGCAAATTTATCACTTCAACCGAGTTCTCGTTTTAGTTGAACGCATTTGTTAGTGATAGTTATCTAAGTATTTGTGGAATATTACTTTACCAACACTTGCCAATATAGGCCATTATAAGTAGGTATTATGGAGACTATTCAGATTTACTTTGCATGATAGTGGTTGCAAAATAGTCTCAATTTCTAATGAAAGGAACTGGATTGAGTGTGAGTATTTTTAAACAAATAAATAGTTGTGATTTGAAATATGTGTGTGTAAATGTGTAATATTTTGTGATTAATTCAAACATAAAATGATAACATAATATGTATTGTATTGATATATTTTTCTTCGTGATTTTGCTTTGCATAAGTGATAGTTTTGAAATTAAATATAAACTAAATACCTAATTATATATTATTATATTTTTTTAGTGGACAACACGTTGGGTGTAGCGACTTGCTGCAGGGTAGCCTTGCCGCAAAGTAGAAGACCGGCTATTATCTCTGAGCAGCAGCAACAATAATGTTGGAAGAATATGAAGGCGATGATTTTACCTACCAGGTGTTATGCTGATTTATTTGATGTTTCGATGCCTATCTACTGTTCGTCGTGCATATCAAGCTGGTGGCGTGCATAAAAAAACTGGATAATTTATTTCGCTTCCAGAAATAAATGTCATCCTTGGCCAGCGCGGTCTTCTAACCTCAACTCCATAGAAAATCTATGGGGCCTGATGGTGCATAGAAGATGAGCAAGGAAGAATTAGTTTCTCACTGTATGGATGTTTAGGACAGTTTTTTTGTGTTTTGACAGTGATTGAAATATGTGTAGAAAAGACAACAACGGCAACTTTACAAAATAGTGAGTTAATTATTTGTGTTTAAATTTAATCAGTGAGTTCATTCATTAAGTAGGTATATTCCAACTGTCCTCTTTCTATTGTATCAAATCTGGTTTTATAAAAGTATAAACATTATTTAAATTATTTTTATACTTATTACTTGTTTTTGTATTTTGCATTACAAATACAAGGTTATGTTTCGTAATAGGAGATAAATTGTTAAATTGTTAGATGTTGAGGTTTAGTTTCAATCTTCTTTTCATGATGAAAACGAATACTTAAGCTATAACCTCAATATTTACTAACAAAAAGCGAAAGTATAATTTAGTAATCCATACTAATATTATAAATGCGAAAGTTTGGATGTGAGTTTGTGAGTTTGTGAATTTGTGAGTTTGTGAGGATGTTTGTTACTCAATCACGCAAAATCTACTGGACGGATTTCGATGAAATTTGGTACAGAGGTAGATGATGACCTGGAATAGCACATAGGCTACTTTTTATCACGGGAAAAAGCACTGTTCCCGTGGGAAATTCACGCGGGCGAAGCCGCGGGCAAAAGCTAGTAATATATAAAATAAAATGAACAGATTCTTATAAGTAACTTACTACAGAATGCTTATTTTTAAGTTCTTATTTATTCTGTAATTAGATAGGGAAGTGATTAAACATAAATTTTGAATTTGTTAGTGTAGTTTATAATAATAAATTTTACATAAGTATACTATACCTATTTACATGAATAAATAGTTGTCATGATTTTTGAGAATTTTTATTTCATAACAAATATATAAAAGCATATCAATTACATTATATAAAAATACTCTTGGCTTATGAATTGAGTTTAATATGAAAAATAAAATATCTGGATGTGACTCGAACTTTGACCTGTATCAACTGCAGTCCATCCGACTACCGATTAGACCAGCAGATGCATTAGCTTGTGACGAAATTATCAATTGGTTGCGTGTCACCGTACTCACCACTATTGGTGTGCTTTATAATAAACTATAGGTAGTGTATTAGTGTATTATTATTTCTGAGTCAGAATTCACTACTTAGTACCCCGTAAATTTGATAGATGGCAGCACGTAGGCAGTATGAGCACGAAGCACTAGCATGCAGCAGAGTTGTGTCTTGGTGTGGGTGGGTAATATGATAATTAGCTTAGTGTGAGTAGTGTTCTTATTGTAATTATAGTGTGCGTTACCCTGGCAGGAAAGTGTGTCCTGGAGTTAAGTGAATAGAACCAAAACGTTGTGCGTAGTCTAGTGTAGATGTGCCGCGAATAAAACTTTTGTGCGTCTTGTAGTTCAGGAAAAAAACGGAAATCTAGGATTCTGCTAGGGTAACGTCGTTCTAGCAGGAAAGTTCTAAACGAATGATCGGAGAGAGAAATATTCTGAGGGGGCAGAGAGCTTAGAGCTGTGCATTGACCTGGGCTGAAAAGATCATTTGTGCGTCTTCAGGTTTTCGGGATATTGCATTTCCTGCTAGAGTAACGTTTTGCAAAATCGTGGATCTCCTAGATCCATCGTATGTGCGCCTGTAAGATAAATATACATGAGTAGCTATTCATTTGTGCCCATCTGTGCCATAATTAGATTTAAGAAAATATTTATAATTTTTAAGTAATCGCGTTGTCTTTGAAATCACGAAAAAAAATCATAGCGCCTAAATGAAAAGACGTGTAAGCTCGCTGAAAACTGTATTCGATTCTTCTATACACCTATAATGACCACAAAAAGTTTCTGAAGTGCACATGTATTCATTATTGAATAATATTACTAAAACACAAAATTAGGTGACTTAACTTTGACGTCAACAAACAAGAAACCGGCTTAACCCAATAAGTGTGCGTGTGAACCAAAGATTAGTGTGTTCAGTCATATATTATCGTGGAAATTTTCAGTTCAAAATGTTAAGGATATAAGTAAATAAACACAAATCCAAAAACATATGAACAACGACAGATTATCCGGCCAAATTAGAATGACTACAAAAAGCGACGGTTTCATACATATCGATGACCTTCTCTATTGAACGTATTATACCTAAGCTGTTGGCCGTACAGTCGCTATCAAACGTCTGTCGGCAATTCCCAACTGGGAATTCCCGACAAAGTTTGAGGAAATAATTAAAAAATCCTAACTATCCTATCCTAACTAATATTATTAATGCGAAAGTGAGTTTTTTTGTGTATTTACTTGTTTGTTTGTTACCTCTTCATGCTTTATCTACTGAACCATATTTCCTGAAATTTCGCATACACATAGTTATATGTAAGTACTGAGAAGGTCATAAGATACCTGGGAAAAAGCACTGTTCCCGTGGGAAATTCACACGGGCGAAGCCGCGGGCAAAAGCTAGTATGGATATAAAATGCACAGCACATGCACGTAGTGGCCATATGAAATAAAAAAAGAGGTTTTTGATTTGGAAATTATTATTTTTATTCTCTTATAGGTAATTTTAATAGTAAATATTATGGCATCAAATCACAGATCAAACTACTACTGTGACACAGGGAACAGTGCTTTTTCCCTGGATGAAAGGTACCTTATGTCCTTCTCAGTACTTCTAACTATGTGTATGCGAAATTTCAGGAAGACTATTTCAGTAGATCAAGCATGAAGAGGTAACAAACAAACTGATTTGACACCGTAGATGCCTCGGTGGTCTAGTAGTCAAAGCATAAAATGTCTCATGATCTGCTGGGTACTTTATATATCTACCAAGCATATATTGCAGAAAGGATTTCCAGTCTTATTGGGATATTGCATTTTTAAATCAACTGCTTAGCCGAAAACAAAAATGACTCAATGACTTTGGACTGCACTTTTAGCTGTGGGTCTCGAACAATAAAATAATATTTACTTACTACTAAAGAAAACCAAATGCCTTCCTTTTCTAACCATTGGTAACTTAAATATTTACTTACCATTGCAGATTATTCCATTCCAACTTCATAAACTTGTAACCAACATCTAATTAGTAAACAAACGCAACTGCGCAACAGGATCCATAGCACTCCATAGCGTCATAACATACAACATGCACGCGTGATGCACGCAACGCACCAAACTGTTTACCAAGAGAAAAGATGACTCACTTCTAGTAAAAAGCAAAATACATCGCATTATTGAAAATAGAATGAGGTTATATATCTATCTCTGTCCCACTTATACCATTTTGCTTACTAGTTATCTCACTTTCTTCACGCTAGCTAGACAAAGCCACTCCCTCTCTATTGTTTTTGTTATGCGTAGACAGAAAACTAATTCAACGTCATCAGGTGCCGCGCGGAGGAAGGAAACATCGGTCGGTATGCAGAATTGTACGACTCGACATGGAAGAAGAACTTTTACAGTAGCCATAGCCATGTAGCTAGTACATAATAGTGGTACCTAAATAAACTTTCACATTTAAAAAACACATTTTGTATTTTTATAGTAGGTACCTAATCTACCTATTTCGACAAATACGGAACACCTTAACTTTTATACAAATCCCTATTTAACAACAATACATATTTTTTAATTATTCCCACTAATTCCCACAAATAAAGTTACAGGTTAGCATTTGCTAATAAACGTTTGAATGCGACTGTACGAACAGCTTAGGTATAATACGTTCAATAGAGAAGGTTATCGATATGTATGAAACCGTCGCTTTTTTGTAGTCATTCTAATTTGGCCGGATAATCTGCCGTTGTTCATATGTTTTTTAATTTGTGTTTATTTACTTATATCCTTAACATTTTGAGCTGAAAATTTCCATGATAATATATGACTGAACACACTAATCTTTTGGTTCACACGCACACTTATTGGGTTGAGCCGGTTTCTTGTTTGTTGACGTCAAAGTTAAGTCACCTAATTTTGTCTTTTAGTAATATTATTCAATAATGAATACATGTGCACTTCAGAAACTTTTTGTGGTCATTATAGGTGTATAGAAGAATCGAATACAGTTTTCAGCGAGCTTACACGTCTTTTCATTTAGGCGCTATGATTTTTTTTCGTGATTTCAAACACAACACGATTACTTAAAAATTATAAATATTTTCTTAAATCTAATTATGGCACAGATGGGCACAAATGAATAGCTACTTATGTATATTTATCTTACAGGCGCACATACGATGAATCTAGGAGATCCACGATTTTGCAAAACGTTACTCCAGCAGGAAATGCAATATCCCGAAAACCTGAAGACGCACAAATGATCTTTTCAGCCCAGGTCAATGCACAGCTCTAAGCTCTCTGCCCCCTCAGAATATTTATCTCTCCGATCATTCGTTTAGAACTTTCCTGCTAGAACGACGTTACCCTAGCAGAATCCTAGATTTCCGTTTTTTTCCTAATCTACAAGACGCACAAAAGTTTTATTCACGGCACATGTACACTAGACTACGCACAACGTTTTGGTTCTATTCACTTAACTCCAGGACACACTTTCCTGCCAGGGTAACGCACACGTAATTATACGTCCGTAATATGGACGTAACGCACACAATGAAGGACTGCGCGCCTGCAAGGCAATATGATATTTAAGGTATGACTCCACTTTTGACTCTTGACTGTACCTGCAACATCCTCAGATACCATAGCCTTTGCTATTTTGGTGAAACTTGCCTTCGCGTAACCACGCGAGGCAATGAGGGATTTTATGTTTTCGGCCATACTTGGATTTGTAAACACAACGCAATAGAACTATTTCTAAACACGCAATTATACTAAGCACCTTATTACTGATACTGTCCCTAGAAGAATAAAATATATTTTTTCTCGCACACTGTTGATGACGCTGACCGCGGTGAGTGGAACAAGATGGCGGGCGGCGCGGTGTTGGCGCACCGGCGCACGAGATGCGAAGTAGTTCTTCCCACGTTCGTCGAGGGGGGGCGCTGTTGTCGCTCGGCGGTTTCCGGAACGCGTCCAATCGCGTTCGACGCAGAGTCAGCGCAGCCAATGTTGCGAAAAAAGGGAACTTCGCTACTATTCTTTGTTCGCTACTGTTATGGCGGCTAGTGTGAATGAAATGAAATTGATTGAATGCTTTCTTCGCTTTATGAGCCTCCTCCTCGTGAAAATCCAAAAAATATGTCTTCTAGGTTATATGACGTCGGCGAATTGACTCACGTTACTCGTCTTGTCGTCGTCGTAGGTACTGTGATGTGCCACACCACACGGCTTCTAATATGGCGGGCTGGCTCCTCCCAAAGAGAACTGACCCGTCCGACTGATGTGCAAACTGATGACTGCCTTTTCTTTCCTTGAAGGACCAAAATTATGGGGGGCATAATGCCCAATGGCCCATAATTGATTTTCTTGGAGTGGACTGTGAACCCAGTTGAGGTCTAGTTTCGGACGGCAGTGGTGTTTGCACACAGTGAAAGATGGTGAATAGCAGCAACACTGGTTTATTAGCACTATATCACATTCGGTACACGACTTTATGAATATATAATAAATAAATTAGAATATTAACGAATACACGTGTGTGTCGCACGGAGACAAGCAGAAGAAGAGAACATTGGATTGTACGAGCGAGACAGCAACACGTCAAAGACAACAAGTTTATATTTTTAATTTTAAAGGTCCTGGTAGGACGATGTTTTTATGTTGTTCTCAACAAGAACACCACGATCTATTCTTTTGTAGAGGGATGAGTCAATGCTAAAGAATCATTCTTCATCAACTAATTAGAATATCACTGGTGAATGTTTTCTCTAGAATAGTCCCTATATAATTTAGTTGTGTTGTGTAACCCAGTTAACCAATCCAATATATACTAATCTGACTCATGTACCTATGTTAATTTTCATCGACCACCACTTGCTTCTGGTGAAGGAAAACCTCGCGAGAAAACCTGCACTTTGGTTGATAATTTATCAGCTAGTGTGTAAAATGGAGAAGGCAATGGCAAACCACTTCAATAAAATTGCCAAGAGAATCATTGTGTGTGTTTCATTCCATATAATCACCACGACCCTTAGTCATGAGGAATACGACTAAAGAGAGAACCCAGTTAAAATATATTTTTTTAATGTAGCTTAAGTTTTTTTTTTCATGCCTTATTGGAAAACGATTAAAATACAAATTTATGAAAAAATAAACTATGTGTCAGATTTTGGTATTTTGATTAAGTAACTAATTAGCTACATGAGGAACGTACCAAGTTTGTAACTCTACCTGAAGTAACTGAGATTAGACGAAATCTTAAGAAAGTTTTAATTCCACTTCACTTGCGCTTATCATGTGTCGGACTTAACGGAACTTAGTGCAAAAGGACTTTCTACTTATCTCGGTCGGCGGAGTGTATAATTTCTGAAAAAAGTAGGAAAAAGTTTTTCCTTTTGAAAATAGGTTAATGTTTTCTTATCTTAGTCCTCCTTAAAAAGGAAATATTACCCATAACCGAAGAGCATGTATAAAGAGAGTGATGAGATGAGGATAGAGGAAGCGAGAGAGATCTGTAAGGATCGTAGCAAGTGGAAATCGCTAGTCTCTGCCTACCCCCACGGGAAAAAGGCGTGATAATATGTAGGTATATCTCAGTGGTTGTAAAATTTACCTTAGTGTGTATTAGTTCCTCGGGAAACCGGGAAACATTTTAAACCTATACATAAAAAGATCAATTTAAACAGTACAATCGATCTACTGAGTGAATTTATTACACGAGCGTAGTTTTTCCATATTTTTTAAATTGAAATCTATTTAATATTACAGCTAGTAGTGAGCTGAGCTTTATTTTATGAATATTGAATGAAACTGCTAAGCTTAAGCAAACATCACATCGCTTTAGTATACTTCCATCTAGATAAACTTTTATATTGTAACTACTTAATTTAGAATGACTAGACCTTTGACGTAGAATTTTGCTTTAGCAATAACAAACCTCCGTAGTTTTTTGTGTGATGCAAAATATGTGATGTATAATTTAAATGATAATAAATAAATAACTTATTTTTTATTTTAACAATTCTGCTCTCAACATACTTATTCAATTTTTTCCCAAAAAATAAAAATTAAAACGAGAGCGTCACGGCCGAGAGCGTCGAAGACAAACAGATTTTGAAATTTGTGAGCGTCGCGGCCGAGAGCGAGGCGGATTGAGAGCCTAACGACCGAACCACAGATTCAGATTAAGCTAGATACCGCATGTTTGTTCGATAGTATGAAAATCGAGCGTGCCATTATTTTCTACCCACCTGAAATTTTGCATACACATAGTTGCAAGTACTGACTGAGAAGGACATAGGGTACTTTTCATCCCGGGAAAAAGCACTGTTCCCATGGGAAATTCAAGCGGTCGAAGCCGCGAACAAAAGCTAGTTGATGTATGTTGATGTTGTATAAACAGTATATTGTGCACACGTCACACGTGATTAAACTAATGTCAATGTGATCATGCTAAGTACAATCACAATATTGACGTGGCATTTACAAGAGGAGTAGGACACAGTTTGAACAACCTATTTGATTCGTAATTGATTTTAGAGTGATATAGGGTAAGTGATATATGAAAATTTTCAGTGAATCCTAACTATCCTAACTATCTATCTATCTCTATATATATATGACTTAAAGGTGACTGACTGACTGACATAGTGATCTATCAACGCACAGCCCAAACCACTGGACGGATAGGGCTGAAATTTGGCATGCATCGACGTAGGCATCCGCTAAGAAAGGATTAACGCGAGCGAAGCCGCAGGCGCCAGCTAGTAATATTATAAATACGAAAGTGAGTTAGTTTCCTTCTTTACTTCTTTGATTGTTACCTCTTCACGCTTTATCTTCTGAACCAATCTTTCTAAAATTTCGTATGTATACACGTAGTTCGAAGTACTGAGAATAACATAGCCTACCTTACATTACGGGAAAAAGCACTGTTCCCTTAGGAAAATCATGCGGGAGAAGCAAAGTCAAAGTCAATTTTTTTTATTGAAACTTGGCCTTCAAAAAAGGCTCTTTTTTACGTCGAAAATTAATTATTTAATAATAATATATTATGTCTCAAAGCTACAAACTACTAGCATTTTGGAACAACCACTGCTGAGAAGAAATGCCGAAAGAAACTCGTGAAACACTCTTGGTCGCCTAACATGCCAGAGGGGCTATTTATTAACTTTATACATACACTAACACAGTCACTGTACAGTCAAAAATAAAATATAAGAAAAAAAATATATGTACTTATAATAAATCATGTTATGTTTGTGATCGAGTAACCAAACTACAATGTAAATGGTTAAGATCAAAAAATAAAAATAAAATTCGAATCAGAATCGAGCAGACCAGTTCCCCCTGGCAATGTTCACGAGTTGACGCGACGCGAAGCCGCGGGCAAAAGCTAGTATATCATTAATGTATAGATCTAATCAGGTATGCTGTCAATTATCGTGTATTTAATACTAACATTTGACATGCGTATTGCGCAAATGCATTCAAACAGATTTGATTTGACTAATTATCTCACTGATAGCACGACCCAATGAATTCACTGCTGTATTACTAGTTACCACTAATAAATATATACATACATACATAATAATACTGTAAATGTATGTGTCTGTAATTTTATACATAAGAGATATATCTATACATATAGTAGTTTTTGCGTGAAACCCGTACATACAGACAGACAAGAAATTAAAAAAAAAATTTTTGCTTTCTATTATTCTTTTTAAGTGTCCCTCTATCCTTTCAGTCAAAAATACCAAATGTACAGACATAATATTTTTACTGTTTTATTAAATGTATATTGATATGATCTTTCCATAAAAGAAAAAACCATTACTAAAAAAAAAAATGTAAATAATACCTATATAATAATAATTTTAAATCGTATTATTTTACAAAAACCGTACATCGATGATAGACAAATTACCTTTAAAGGCAATTCCACAAAATAATGATAACACCCCGAACACCCCAAGGACTTAATTATTAAAAACCAAGATTTGGGTTACAAAATAAATTTACTTCGAACTCGGGGGAAATATATCAAATGTTTCCCATTTGTTTGTTCCTGGATTTAATTTATACCAAATACCCAGGAAGGGTTATCGATCTCATAGATATAAGAAAATGATAGAACAGGCAAAATAATAAAATTAGATGAAAGAATACGAGTACATACCTACGTAATAAAAAAAAGAATTAGATTATCTTTTTTTTGTTTTAATGAATTAATTATTTAAATTCTTTTAGTTAATGCAGAATCCATAGTGTTTAGTAACAAAGAGAACATAAAATTATGTTAGTAGTGTTAGGTTTCACAAAGTCAAAAATGTAAAATAAATATATAATAATAAATAGGTATGTAAATGTGTATAAAAAATGGCAACACTGAAATGCGTTGTGACGTTTGACGGTTGGAAGTGAATTGGAATGACTTGGGTTACGAGCAGACATCGAGTGCGGACGTGTCAGTGCGAGTAATTTCTTAAGCTGGTTACTTTGATTGTATTTTGATATTTGGGGTTGATGACTGTTGGTACTTCGAAGAAAATAAGTTGGGGTGTTTTCTAGTTAATTGTGATTGTGATGCCAAAGGGTTAAATAAGCAATTGTTTAATAATTATATGTATTTGGATTAAAGTTCATTTAAGGAGTTAATTGATTTGTGTTATTTATAAATAAATACATTGTCTCATTGATAATATATAAATAAATACATAATTTATTATGGCTTATACTGAGGTTTTATTACAGTAGTATTTCTAATTCAAAATTTATTCTGTTTTTTTAAATTATGTTTGGTTTGTATTAAATTAAGTTTGGTTTCTAAATACAAACAGTGAAGATTATTATAAAGGTAAATAAAACACGTACACTACACTATAGGTACTATTTAATAGGTTGTATTTAAAATCATAACACAAGCTTATCACAACAATTTGTACTTTGGATATTTCAGGTATTTACTTTATTTCATCAAATTCAAAGAAAATTAAAAATTCCCCAAAATAAATTTGAAAAAAAATATTGGACGGTCTATCTCTTTATCAAGTCTATGGCGCTAGTATTAATTGTTTAAATTAAATAAGGTACTGAATTATTGCTCCAATTTTATCCCTATCGATGGTCCATCGAGAGTGCGATTAAGTATTTTGATATAATAATACTTTCTTGATTTTATGATACTTAATAAATTGTTTGATACTTTAAATTAGATTTTGGAAAGACTATTCTTAACTAGCTGCAGCCCGGACATACTTACCTGTGGGAATTTTAGGAAAAATTGGATTTCGGATAAAAGTTTGCATGTCACTTTGTTACGAAAGGTAACATTGCCAAATGGGACTTAAGTCGTATATTTTTACATCTTTTGTTAGAACTATGTTTTGTTTACTTTGTTGATAGGAATAAATGTTTCTATCTAAACGTTACATTGTAGGATATCGATGACCTACTTACCGCAACTTTCTTCCCGGAATACTCAAGGACGTATCCAGCCTTCGCGTCAGGGAGGGCGTCAAATGGTCGACTGTGTGTATCTATCCGAGGTCGCAAGATGCGCATGGATACGGGCAGCGCAGGACCGGTCGTTATGGAAATCCTTGGGGGAGGCCTTTGTCCACCAGTGGACGTCTTTCGGCTGAGAGAGAGAGAGAGTGTGTGTGTCTATACTTAAAATAACCCCGGGAATAGTGCTAGGCTTATTTTGAGTATAGAAAAAAATATACACCAAGTAGGTCCAAGTTACAGCGTCTTCGCTGGTTCGGCCATGTTGTGAGAATGGAGGATGATCGAGCCGTGAATAGAGCTTACCTGGGCCGGCCAGTCGGTCGTAGACCCCAGGTACCAGGTACCAGGTAGAAGCGATATGGTGGAGGCTGACCTGCGCGAGCTGTAAATTGGCGACGACTGGCAGGAGCTTGCGCGGGACCGGAGACGCTGGCATGCTCTTGTATTGGAGGCCAAGACTTACTTTAGGTCCCTGAGCCCGGATAGTAAGTAAGGTCCTAGGGAGGGTTGTGACCCCCCATGACCCCATCCTAAATCCGCCCCTGGGCATGCTCAAGTCTGATCACGTAGCGTTTTGAAACGGATATTTCGCCACAGAACTTCGGCCATTCCCTACCTGGTGGGGAAACAAAGTTGGTCAAGGTAGGTATACTTAGTTTAATTTTGCTTTTTTACGACCTCCGTGGCCTAACCGTTATCACGCCAGACTGCCACATCGGAGGTCCCGGGTTCGATCCCCGGTCAGGTCAAGATGGAAAATGATCTTTTTCAGATTGGCCTGGGTCTTGGATGTTTATCTATATATGTATTTGTCATAAAATATAGTATCGTCGAGTTAATATCCCATAACACAAGTCCCGAACTTACTTTGGGGCTAACTCAATCTGTGTTGTTTGTCCGTATATATTTATTTATTTTATTTATTTTTCATAGGCTCAGATAAATGTATCTAATCTCTGTGTTGCTTTAACCTTGCTTTTTGATGTCGTATAATTAAGTGTTAATTCGATTCAAGGACAAGAATATAATTCACTTTATAATCCAAAATAATCACTTTATAATAAAGAACGAAAATCGTAGATTATTGATTATGTAGTAATTTAAAATATGAATTTAGTTCTCTGCAAAATTTCAAAGTTTCTACTATCAGTGGTTTTGTCTCTTCGTTGATATTTACCAATATAAAAGCCAGAATCCAATTTTATTTATGTTGATTAAGTATAAAAATATATATTCAAGTAAGTATACAATTAAATAAATCACAAATAGACACCACATCGAAATTCATTCCATTTTTAAGTTATTCTTACAAAATCGTCTATAACATTCGTATTGTAATATTTCTTTGACATTATCATACCACGTCAGTCACGCTTTTAATATATTGAAAAGTTCTCAGAAGCTTTCTCCATACATCACAGTCTCATTCAATTAATTGAATTATCTCAAGGTCCCTATAGGCGTGAGTTTGCATACTCTGAATATTAAAGTAACAGCTCTTACGCGTATTATAATTACGTTATAAAATTGCTACTCAACTTGGAATAAGTACATGTCTACACAACAGATGGGTTATGGTGCAAGCGATAAGCTTAGGGGTATTTTGTTTCTTTTTTTAATATTATATTAAGTCACGTAAGAGCGGGGAACTTTGGCATAGTTCCCCGGCTTTCTATTAAGTAACAATTGTACTTTTTTTGGAACAAATAAAGAATTTTTTATTTATTTATTTATAATAGTATAGGATGGCAAACGAGCAAGGGGGTCATAATGATTTTGATACAGATACTCACGCGTCTTGTTAGCCGGATCTGCCGACTAGTTTCGACTTCATATGGAAGTCATTTTCAAGGCGAGTAAGGACCAGGAGCAAGGGGGTCATCTGATAGTTAGTGATCACAGCTTTCCATGGACAATTGCAACACCAGGGTTAATAGAAGAGTGTTGCCGGCGTACCCAGAAGACGTAGACTCATTTTTTGAAGGTTCCAATGTCGTATCGGTTCGAGAACATGTGGAACACCGTTTCAGAAAGTTGATTAGTAGTTTTAGTATCATTCTGTAACTAGTTAAGGTTTATATTTAAACCTGCTTATCGTCAGAGAAGACCGTCTTCATCAAAACAAATTATATCTAACTATTTTACATAAATACAAAAAAAATTGTTTTGCTATATCAAATATCATAAACTATAGGTATCAACAACTGATTTACATTTATATTTATTTTCTATTCCTTAACGCTGGATGGATATTCTTTACATTTTTTTTTCAATTAGCGCTTTCCACTCTCGCTTTAACCTTGCACAGAGTGTGACAGTAGAAGCGGGAGGGGACAATTGCTCACTTCCTCCCCTTGCTTCTGGAGAAGTCGAGACATGTTAGTATACGTTTGCATAATGCTCCATTATAATCAAAGAATCCTACTCCCTATCCTACTAATCTAACTTCCTACTAATATTGTAAATGCGAAAGTTTGGATGTGAGTTTTGAGGATGTTCGTTATTCAATCAACTGTGGATTTCGGTGAAATTTGCTACACGGGTAGAAAGATACCGGTAATTGCACATAGGGTACTTTTATCCCAAAATTCTCACAGGCGCGAAGCCCCGGGTGCGGCTAGGACATTCTATGTTATTACTCCCCCCGCTTCCGCTGGAGTCGAGACTTCTGAGATGTGAGTTACGAAGATATTTATTACTTACTAGCTTTTGCCCGCGGCTTCGCCCGCGTGAATTTCCCACGGGAACAGTGCTTTTTCCCGGGATAAAAAAGTAGCATATGTGCTATTCCAGGTCATTATCTACCTCTGTACCAAATTTCATCGAAATCCGTCCAGTAGATTTTGCGTGATTGAGTAACAAACATCCTCACAAACTCACAAACTCACAAACTCACAAATTCACAAACTCACAAACTCACAAACTCACATCCAAACTTTCGCATTTATAATATTAGTATGGATGTTATTACTTAATCAACCGAAATTATATTATGCCTGCCAATTCACCAAAATTCATCCAGGATTTCGGTGAAATTTGCTATACGGGTAGAAAATACCGGGAATAGCACATAGGGTACTATTTTTATACCGAAATAGAGGCTAGTACATTATATGTAATTAGTAGTTTCCGCTCCCGCTCTAACCTTGCACCGAGAGTAAAAGTAGAAGCGGGAGGGAGATAAGCTCGCTTCCTCCCCCCGCTTCCGCTGGAGTCGAGACTTTTGAGATGTGAATTATGAGGATGTTTGTTACTCAATTAACTGGATGGATTTCGGTGAAATTTGCTATACGGGTAGAAAATACCGGGAATAGCACATAGGGTACTATTTTTATACCGAAATAGCGGCTAGTATATTATATGTAATTAGTAGTTTCCGCTCCCGCTCTAACTTTGCACCGAGTGTAAAAGTAGAAGCGGGAGGGAGATAAGCTTGCTTCCTCCCCCCGCTTCCGCTGGAGTCGAGACGTGTTGATATGTGTCTGCGTGCTTCATTATGGGTTTAAAATTTCTGTTTACATCGTACGTCAAAGTTTCAATCAGATTTAAAAGTTTGATAAGCTTGCTGATGTTTATAAATTTGATTAGGTATTTGATTGAAAAACGGTTTTTACATGTCAATCTTTTAGAAATCGTATACTAAACGAGAAGCTTTAAAAGGTAGAATATGTTTTATTACATCTTTCTTATCTTTTTAGTGCAATCAATACACCTAGGTATATAAAATTCTTACTGACTGATAACGCACAGCCAAAATTACTGGGCGTAGGAAACTGAAATTTGGCATATAAGTTCCTAAAGGAGTGTAGCAGAAAATCCCTCGGGAATAAAGTCCTGAGCCCATGCTAGTAATCAAAAATATATATATAATGTTTAAAGCCATCTCAAAACACTTGATTGACCATTCATTAGTCGAGCAACGAGCTAAGTAAAAAAAATAAAAAAACATGACTGACAAGTCACATAGCCTATGTCAGGAGAAATGCAAGGAATCTAAAAATACCTCTCACATCAAAATCTGTTAAGCCAGGACTTTACATACACTACGAAGCCTGAAAACATAATAGTCCTTTTTCGGGCAGTCGTGTAAAAAGTGGCATCTAAACTACACACCAAAAAGAGCAGTCAAGTTATAGTCCCAGAAGGCATCGTGAAACGAATTAAAGAGTAACCTACAAAAACGAATAGATTTCCCTTGAGGTCAATTATGGGACACTGGAATGTGGGGTCACATTGTGGGTCACATGGACCCGCGCCCCCGGGGAGTGCTTACGGCGGAATACTAATAGCTCTTTTAGGATTTCGAATTGATTGTTTCTTATTACTGAGTAAAGGATTTAGCTTGAATCCTTGATTTTGTCCTTAAGGAAATCCAACACATGTCCAAAATAATGTTTATTTTGAACTAAATAAGTAGTATAAGTTGTAATAGGGATTCCTCCACTCATAGGCGATGGGCTAGTAACCTGTCACTATATCTGAATCTCCATTCCATCAGAGAGCTCACTATTCAGCTAAGCGTGGCCTTCGGGTCTCACGACTCTTGGCTCTGTCTACCCCGTAAGGGATAAAGACGCGATTTTATATATGTATGTATGTATGTATGTATGTATGTAAATAAGTATATATAGTTAGCTTTTTCCCGCAGCTTCGTACGACCCATAAACTTTCACAAATACTAAGAAAGTGTGGCGTTCTTCGCCAATTTGGTTATTTAGGGTAGCAACACTGCTTTTTCATATTTGACAGAATTGACAGATGGATCTAGTTTGTAAGTTAATATTGTTACTAACACGAATAATTTTCTGTACGTCTTCAACGTTGAATATCAAAAGCTAGAAAAATAAGAGAGGTCATGTACATAGCTGTCTGGATAGCGAATAATAAAGAAAATAGAGCGACCAGAGTTTTTTACTACCACACATACTGTTCCAAAAACTTATTGTGGAAGAAGAATGGGGCAAATAACCTCACATTAAGATCCCCATATTGGTGACCCGGACACATATCTGATCTACGATCAGTGAAACAACTTGGATTCAACTCTTAAACGTCGTCAACTCGGACTCAAGTGTACATGAAGTGTTTTGTTTGAGTATTGAAATGGTGCTCGTCACATAGCGCAAACTGTTCGCAAACTTCGTGTTTCTCATGCATGTCAGCACGGTTTGACTTGTCGTTTCTGTGTTCCTACCTATCCTGGAAGCATCTAATCGGCACATCGAGTTTGGCATGAATGGGTTTTGGTACTCTGCACTGCATTTTACTAACAGCACATCCCTGAGCTTTATTTTACCTATGGGATACCAGCAGGCCATATAAGCCTGCTGTTGCATGCGTACATCGTGCCTCATGGGTCTACTGGGAGCAGCCAACTTGTACAGTAATACTGCAGACAAACGGTAACATCTCATATTATTTTTCTGGTGTCAGACTAACTCGGTGAAAGTGCTCATTAAAAACAATCTGCCTTTACCCAGTGTTATAGTGCATTAAAAGACAATTTTCCCACCTAATTAATAAATTGAATGCTGGACACTTAGACTCTAAAAATTAATTCATTAATTTATTCACCCGCTAATGTAATTTTGTTACTATAATACCTAAACTAATTTAGTTAAGTTTTGATCTCTGTATTCTTGTCATTTCATTCCATTTGAATTTATTTATAACATATTGCACAAAACTATTGGCTAAACAAATAACCATTTACCCTTAGAATTATAAAAAAAAAATCAATAGAAGTTAACCGATCCTGTAAATATTTTTTTTTATAAAGTGTGTACCTAACACATTATTATATACCTATACAGTGTAGTAGGTTGTATTTTAATATAGGGCATAACAGGGTTGTACAAAATTTTTCTGTTATATATTTTAAATAATTGTGGGAAATTAGGGTTGGCAATTTTACTTGTTTTCAAGAACTTTTATTGTTTTGGTTTTTTTTTAAAGAACTTTTATTCTGTTTTAGTTGCAATTTTAACCGCATCCGCACTAATTTAAATATTGTTTTTATTTTTTCTTTATTCATTCTCTATTTAATTTTTTTTTATTTAAAATGTCTGTAGAGGAGGAATTAAAACAGCAGGTGCGAAACTTGCAGGAGCAACTTAACAGCATGCAGTTGCCCAAATCAAATGACACAAAAGTAAATGCTGTCTCATTAAAATTAACCGATTTCTGGGAAGATAAACCCAAACTTTGGTTTGCCCAAGCCGAGGCACAATTTGAGATTGCCGGAATCTCACAAGACTCTACTAAATATGGTTACATCTTATCAAAGCTGGATGCTCGTTTGGCTGATGAGGTTGAGGATGTTATAGCTGACCCGCCCGCCACTGGGAAATATGAGCACCTCAAAAAAGAGCTCATTCGTCGGTTATCGTCTTCTAAAGAGCAGCGTGTGCGGAAGTTGCTTAGTGAAGAGCAATTGGGTGACCGAAAGCCTTCTGTATTTCTCCGCCACCTAAGAAGACTTGCTGGCACCACTGTTGGCGATGAAGGGATAATACGGGAGCTGTGGATGCGGCGTTTGCCGCCTGAAGTCCAGCGGATTTTAACGGCTCAACGCGACTTGTCTCTTGATAAGGTCGCCGAAATTGCTGATGCTATGGCTGAGACACCATTAGCGCCCCAATCCATTAATGCGGCATCTTCATCATCCAGCGAACTAGAAAGTATTAAAAAAGCCCTCCTTGAATTAACAAAAAGTCGAGGCATTGACCAACAATGATCGATCACGACAACGGTCCCGCTCGAGACCCGCGTCAAGGTCATCTTCACAGTCCGGCACCCGCCTCTGCTGGTACCATAAAAAATTTGCTGACAAAGCTAGTAAATGTGTAACTCCCTGCAGTTGGAAAACTACTAACGAGGGAAACTCCCTGAGCAGTCAGTAGCGGCGGCCTCTAACTGCTTTAATACTCCCAGCCGCCGATTATTTGTTGTAGACTCCTCAACTAAGGTCAGGTTCCTAATTGATACTGGCTCTGACCTTTGTTGTTTCCCACGCAACCTCCTTAAGGGAACTCATCACCCAACGGGATTTGATGTGCGCGCCGCAAACGGGAGCCCCATTCAAACCTATGGCATCCTACCTCTATGTTTAAATATTGGTCTCCGCCGCGATTTCCGGTGGAACTTTATAATTGCAGACGTGGGTACACCCATTATAGGGTCTGATTTCCTTGCCCACTATCATTTGCTACCTGACTGTTGCAATTTGAGGCTTATTGATGGCTCCACAAATTTAACGACGCGCGCAACTATAGCCCAGGTCTCACAACCTAGCGTAGAAGACTCTCATTGCCGGGGACTCTCCCTATACCAAATTACTGCAGGATTTCCCCGACATCACACGTCCCCCTGGTCTTCAAAGGACCATCAAGCATAGTACAGTACACCACATCATCACTACCGAGGGCCCACCAGTAGCTTCTCGCCCCCGCCGCCTTGCCCCGCAAAAATTGCAGGCAGCCAAGAAGGAATTCCAGGAAATGGTTGCATGTGGCACCGCCAGACCTTCTGACAGCCCCTGGTCCTCACCACTGCATATGGCTAAGAAAGGCGAGAACGGTTGGCGCCCCTGCGGGGACTACCGTTCTTTAAACGCCCGTACCATTCCCGACCGTTACCCTGTCCGGCATATAGGGGACTTTGGTCAGGACTTGGCTGGATCTACAGTGTTTAGTACCGTGGATCTAGTCAAGGCTTACCAACAAATACCAGTCGCGCCCGAAGATATTGCCAAGACGGCTATCATAACTCCTTTTGGGTTATTCGAGTTCCCCTATATGACTTTCGGGCTACGTAACGCGGGACAGACCTTCCAACGTTTTATTGACGAGGTTGTACGTGGTCTTGATTTTGTTTTCCCCTATGTAGATGACATTTTGGTTTTCTCTCGCTCGAAGGAAGAGCACGGAAATCATCTTCGTGCCCTTTTTCAACGACTGTCTGAATTTGGCGTCGTTATCAACACATCTAAATGTGTCTTTGGTGCAGAGGAAGTGACATTTTTAGGCCATCGAATTTCCAAAGACGGTATTCGTCCACCACCGGAACGCATTGAGGCCCTTAAGAACTACCCCTTGCCAAAAACAGTGGAGGGTCTCCGCAGATTTTTAGGAATGATAAATTTCTATCGCCGTTTTCTTCCTAACGCGGCTGAGTATCAAGCCCCACTAATTGATTTATTGGCATCCACCCAACTCAAGGGTAAGAAACCAGTCCCCTGGACACCGGATTTGGAAGCTGCTTTTCACAAGTGCAAGAATCACTTGGCTAGCGCAACTATTCTTGCTCATCCGGATACTACTGCTACATTGGGACTTTTCACAGACGCCTCATCCACTCATGTTGGTGCATGTCTTCAACAGCGTGTTGATGATTGTTGGCAGCCTCTAGCATTTTTTAGTAAAAGCTTACTACCCGGCAAACTACATGGCCGGCTTATTATCGAGAATTACTCGCTGTCTACGAGGCTGTTCAACACTTTCGGCATGTTCTGGAGGCACAGCATGTAACTATTTATACCGACCATAAGCCCTTGGTCTACGCATTTTCGCAGCGTCGTGAAAAGTTACCACCTGTACAACTCAACCAGCTATCATTCATCTCGCAGTTCACCACGGACATAGTCCACATCAGTGGCAAGGACAATATTGTGGCTGACACTATGTCTCGTATCGAGACTATTCGTCTCGACGATAATTTTGCCGATCTTGCCGCTGATCAAGTGGGAGACGAAGAACTGCTAGAGATGTTGGACAAATCGTCGCTTAATCTCGAAAAAATTACGATACCTGGATCTGACATTACTCTTTACTGTGACACCTCAACTGGGAAACCCCCGTCCGTTTGTCACTCCAAAATTTCGACGCGCGGTGTTTGATAAGGTACATAACCTTAGCCACCCAGGCGCTCGAACTTCAGCCAAACATGTTTCGGAAAGATTTGTTTGGCCTAACATCCAGAAGGACTGCCGTAATTGGGCCCGAGCATGCCAAGCTTGCCAACGCAGCAAAATAAGCCGGCATGTCAATTCCCCCCTCGGCACCTTCGCCACCCCATCCAAGCGTTTCCGCCATGTCCATCTGGACATAATTGGCCCCTTACCTTACAGTAAAGGCTTTTACTACTGTTTAACCGCCGTCGACCGATTTAGCCGATGGCCAGAAGCATGGCCGATGGTAGGAATAACCGCGGAAGAGGTGGCCGAAACATTTTTTAGCGGCTGGATCGCCCGATATGGCGTGCCGTCCATCGTTACTACGGACCAAGGCCGACAATTTGAGTCCTCACTTTTTCAAGCCCTAATGCAACTTTGCTCCTCTAAACGCGTTCGTACGACGAGTTATCACCCGTGTGCAAACGGTTTGGTTGAGCGAATGCACCGGCAATTAAAAGCGGCTTTAATGTGCCATCAGGAATCATGGTGCAAGGTCCTGCCTGTTGTCTTATTAGGGATGCGAGCAGCTATCAAGGAAGACCTACATGTATCTCCCGCCGAGGTAGTTTACGGGGAACCCTTGTGCCTGCCCGGTGAATTCATTTCGCCTTCCACTTCTGCCGATAGCAATACAGATGTGACAAATTTCGCATCAAAGTTAAGACGTCTTATGTCGCAACTGAAGCCTATCCCTACCTCAGCTCATTGCAAGAAGGCCATCTTTATCCATAAGGACTTGGCGTCTTCAACGCATGTGTTCTTGCGCGATGACACTGTAAGACCTTCTTTAAAACCTCCATATACTGGACCCCATAAAGTAATTTCTAGGAGAGATAAAACTCTCACTATCATGATAGGGGACAGAAACGTTGAGGTTAGTATCGACAGGGTAAAGCCGGCATACTTTAGCATTGATTCTGATGCTCCAAATGCCCCAGATTCAACTCCTTCCCTGACTCCTCCGAGTCCCGCCCCTGTAAATTCCGCACCTACAGACCCAGCATTGAGCAAACCATACACGACTCGTTCAGGTCGACAGGTTAGGTTTAAAAGCCCACTTGACTTGTAATTTATTTACGTAGTTTTTCTTAACATTGTTATCATTTAAGGCCTGTAAATATTTAACTTAATTTTAAGGTTTAAGTTTTCTGCTACATTGCATGTTTGGTAATATTACCTTGCCTTGTGTTGTAAAATAGATGGGCTATTTTTCTCCCCAGGGGGGTGGTGTGGCGTTCTTCGCCAATTTGGTTATTTAGGGTAGCAACACTGCTTTTTCATATTTGACAGAATTGACAGATGGATAACACTAGTTTGTAAGTTATTATTGTTACTAACACGAATAATTTTCTGTACGTCTTCAACGTTGAATATCAAAAGCTAGAAAAATAAGAGAGGTCATGTACATAGCTGTCTGGATAGCGAATAATAAAGAAAATAGAGCGACCAGAGTTTTTTACTACCACACATACTGTTCCAAAAACTTATTGTGGAAGAAGAATGGGGCAAATCTCCTCACAATTAGATCCCCATAGCGATCTATCTGTGAAAATCGAACGACGATGATTATCTGTCAAAACCCAATGGGAGTCAGACCCCCAGTACGACGGTAAAGGTGTAATTATCGATAAAACATTTCGGAAAACAAACATTTTCGGTTCAATAATAACTGAAAAATAGTTCGGAAACTTAGAAAGGTGCATTTATCGTTAAGTACATTTTGCAAAACAATATTGCGATGTTCATAATCAAATATATAGTTCTCTTCGATTTCAGAAATCACACTTGATCGGCAAGTAGACGCCACCAACGACTTGGCTTTAAAATAATTAAAAATGCAACTTGGAGGTAATGCAACCAAATGAAAGATCTCGTATATGTAGTCGACACTTCGACAACAACGACTTTTACATTGCTGGTGGCAAGATACGATTAAGAAAATCTGCTATACCAACTAAGTTTGTAACTAACTTAAGAATTTTGTTTATCTGGTTTATTCCAAACCCTAGTTATGAGAGTTCAAAAAAACGACGAAGCGCTTCGAGAAAAGGCAGATAGTAAAAGCTTTTGCGCTTTTTTTTAAGCCAGTGGCCCTGATGGCATACCTGCTTTTATTTTGAGGAATTTGCGCTGCCGAAATTTCTCCTGTTCTGACACGCCTATATCGTCTATCATTTTAGACTGGTATTGTGCCAAAAGCGTAGAATCTTGCCAACATACAGCCTGTACCCAAGAAGAGTAGACGTGCCGGTCCTACAAACTACCGCACAATTGTAATCACCACCATTCTTTGCAAGGTAATGGAGCGTGTTATTAACAAGTGCTTGCTAGCGTACTCTTGAATACAATGATCTCCTCTGTGACCGGCAATTCGATTTCACCAGTGCCGATCTACAGGAGACCTTCTTGTGTACGCTAGCGCATCTCTGGGGGTAAGGCCCTCGAAAAATATAGTGAAGCACTTGCTGTCTCACTTGACATTTCGATTGCATTCGACAGAGCTTCTGGCATGACGGTCTTATTGCAAAGCTTCCCGCCTATGGTATCCCCGCCAGCTCTTTGTGCTTGGATTTCCGATTTTCTTAAGGGAACGGTCTATTCGAGTAGTTGTTGACGGCTGCTCGTCTGACCTATTGGCAATTAATGCTGGGGTACCTCAGGGGTCTATACTTTCCCAACGCTTTTTCTTGTTACACATCAATGATCTGCTAAAACCCGATATTATTGGGTACGCAGTACGGGTAGTGCAAAGGCAAAAAAAACGGAAATAGACGAACTCGGGCAGGCAATGATAGGCTGTACCAATCTCACTCTGCAGGCTGTCTCCGATTGGGTGATGCCAATCTTGTGAGATTCAATGCTTCTAAGACGCAGGCGTGTCTGTTTTCCGATAAAAAGACCCCGTTCAACTTTTCTCTCACTTTCCGTGGTGTGCCTGTTCCTGTCACCGATCACCTCGAACTTCTTGGTATAAACTTCTCCATTTAGTCTTTAACTTCGGTAGTTATATTGAGACCAGGGCTAAGACTGCTTCAAAAAAGCTAGGCATCTTTTTCAAGTTCCAACAGGTATTTTACTCCGGGCCAACTGTTGAGCCTTTACACAGCTCAAGCACAGAATTAATATTAGGTACTACGTACAGAAAGGAAACTCCCTGCCCCTCCCACAATATGGCACCCCCCCGCGCTCCTTTTCGCACTTCTCCCCCGTTCTCTGTGTAACTGTGGGACGTTCGACTATGAAAACGCACACATTGACGTGTTACTGACGTGTTCACGGATATACAGTTTCATTTGTAGTAGTACTAGGCATATTTGACGCGCCGTTTCTATGAAGCGCCCGCCCTGTGGCTCAAGTCCGCTTCTGTATGGAGTATTTCTCCCTTCTGTGAAATGGATCCGCCCGCTATCAGCTCGAAGCCCTGGAAACTATCGAAGGACGTACCAGAAGGCTCGTGGATGATGAGTCGCTTACAGCAGGACGGCTTCAGAGCCTCAGTCATCAGCGACTAGTGGCAAGTCTGTGTGTATTCTACAGGCTGCACTTCGGAGAGTGCGCACAGGAATCGCATGAATTAATTCCATCTGCACCATTCCACCATCAGACGACATGGCGCGGACAAGGATTCCATCCTTATGTGGTTTACATTCCAGTTTACAGCACACCTCTAGGTTCGCCTCCTACTTTATCATGCGAACCGCTAAGGTGGATGGATTTTATATTTTTTTAATGGCTTCTGAAGGTTCACTAATGTTTCACCAAAAAACCTTTGGCAAACCATCACTTTATAAACTATCACTTAAAAAACTATACCTTTTAAAAATGTTTCATTTTACAAACTCGTTATTTTAAAAACGTTTCATTTTACAAACTTTTTTTTTTTATAAATATTTTACTCTACAAATGTATCGAGTATAAAACTTTTATTTAATAAAGTTTTATTTCATCAAATAACTCTCTTGATAAAAATATCATTTTACAAACCTACTATAAGTAATATATTAATCAATGGCTGGCAGATTCTTTGGCCAAAAGCTAAGCAATGCCAATGGCAGAAATAACCTAAACCTAACGTTTTTTCCACCCTCAAAGTCTTTTCGGGTGGTCATAAAAAAAATTAACCTGAACCTAACTTTATTTCCGCTCTCAAAGTCTTTTCAGGTGGTTATAAAAAAAATTACCTGAACCCAACTTATTTTCTGCCCTCATGTCTTTCCGGGTGGTCATAAAAAAATAACATGAACCTAACTTCTTTTCCGCCCTCAACGTCTTTTTAATGGTCATGAGCAATAAATAAATGAACAACGCTCAACGGCCCGATGTGGGTCCGATGGACACAAACACAGGAACGTGCACAACACACACACAACTGCAGACAAATATCTGGGAATCGAACCCAGGACCTTCAGGTGGCAGACGGTGGTGACCACTACGCCACGGAGATCGTCATAATAGGGTAGCCTAGCCACGTTTGGCTTATGCGCAAAATGTCTCTTTCGCAAAATGTCGCTTTCTTTTCAAAGTAAAATCATCATCTATAACTTTAGTAAATGATTATGCTATGAAAGTCTCAGACGCGACATTATACGAAAGAGACATTCTGCGAAAGCGACATTACAATAAAGAGACTTTTTACGACATTTTGCGAAGGAGGCATTTTGCGCATGAGACTTACGTTTGTCCCAATTACAAACTGTTTTTGGGTAAAAGTTCCCAAAAATGTTGCAGAGAATAATATTTTTAAAACGCAGAGATTGCTTTCGGAATGAGTTTAAGTTGGACTACATTATAATGCCCCCACAAAATCCCATGTAACAATCTTTTGGTAAAAAAAGGTTTCGTGATCATTCAAACTTTGCCAATTTTCCCTACTATGAGTTACGAGATGGCTATTTCACACGGGCCACTCTTTTGTCTTACTGACCTTTTTCAACAGACATTTTATGTCGAAAGTAAGAAAAATAAAAAAATAAATATCTTTTTTTTTCGTAATGTTCCGTATTATTACTTATTTTATTTTATTATATTATATTTATTTAGTTCACATAACAAATTGCAGTCATAAAAAATACATAAAAAGTCCATGGTTAAGTGCTAAAACTACAACTTAAAAAACAGTGTACATAAGCAGATCAGATTAGACAGATAAAGCGAGCATTTAAAGAAGTGACAAGCAAAATGTGAAAGAAAATTAAACTTATTCAAAGTAAGAAGAAAAAAAAACAAATTATGACTAAAACAAATAATGACTAACTACTCAGCCAGTGCAAGCCAAACTGCACTGCGAAACTGTAATAGTTTCAAACCGAAACATTCACTCAACGGAATACTCCGTCATTTGTCGTAAAATATTGCAAAAAAAAATTACAAGTAAAAAAAATATACATTGCAATATAAATAATGTACTAGCTATACTCCTTAGCTTATCTTCTGTGAGAATTTAGGATTCTATATCATTTTTTTTACAGTTAATTTTTCAAACCGAGGACTTGTGGACCAATTCTATTAGTAAATGTTACTAGGTATTTCAAACAATCCCAAATTAATAAATTTATTGATAAACCATTCATTCTGAACTTTACAACTCATTTCACTGTAAAACTTGGTCCTTTCAAGTTTAACTATTTGAATTCTATATTAGGGAGGTTTATTAATATCGAAAACTACCATTTGGAATTTATGGCATATTGATTTCAAAACTGTTGAGACTGGCACGTAAACTAAAATCAAACAATGTTTGATGTAAAATTATTGAAAGGAATTCAATGTTTTAATAAAATAGCTGCAGAAGTTCGTCTGTTAATTGTTTTGACAGAAACAATTTATTGTTTCAAGAAAACAAAATCGAAATTAAAAACAATGCACTAAAAAAATAAACTTAAAAAACAAAAATAAAATAATAGATGAAAATAAAATAAATAGATGTTTAACATCAAACATTCGCCTTCATGGCACACCTGGTAGATGTAAGACATCTGAGCGTGGCAGGATGGATCATGCCATTTTCCATCACGGCATTCGAATCGATTTTACTGCCGGCGCACCAATAGATGTTTTACAACAAAAAAGTATTTTATTTTTTGTTCTTTTTATTCGGGTAAACAAACAAAAACACAATACAATGTTACTAAAGAAATTTTGCATGCTTACATATAAAAAAATATGAAAGCACATTACCAAATAAAAAATATATATGGCTCGTCTGAGTTCCCCCCGAAGTTATGTCGAAATGAGAATGACGCGCGGTTTTATAACGGGGAAGGAAAAAATTATAACGGGTGTCCCTGTCGAATCCGGAGAAATTGCCACTTATACGGTGGTTTCTTCGTCTAAAATGGCAAAGAAATGTCGGCCTTAAAGTTTATTAGTACTTTATAATTGTGTTAGTGGCACAGGATAGGAAGTAGTGGAAGTTTCTTGTATTGGAGGCCAAGATACTCTTTGGGTCGTAGAGCTATCGAAGTACTTTATAGAATAACTAGCTGTCGCCCGCGGCGTCGCCCGCGTGAGTTTCGCTTAGATGAAAAATCTCTCTTGGAGCTTTTTATCAGATGTTCCAGATCTTCAATTTTTATACGTCAGCAGAAAATGCTCATCAGGTTGAACGATTTTTGCTAAGGCGCCATTTCCATATATGTTATAGTGTAGCTGGTCTCTTGGAGCTTTTCATCAGATGTTCCAGATCTTCAATTTTTATACGTCGGCAGAAAATGCTCATCAGGTTGAACGATTTTTGTTAAGGCACCATTTCCATATTACTTATAGTTTAGCTGTTCCGTTATGGTTCTTCATCAGGTGTTCCAGTTTTCAAAATGAATTATAGCCTATATGTTGCCCAGGCTTAATAGCTATACAACAAAAAAAGTTTCATTCAAATCCGTCCAGTAGTTTTTGCGTGAAACGCGTACATACATACAGACAGACAGACAGACAGACAGACAGACAGACAGACAGACAGACAGACAGACAGACAAGAAATTCCAAAAATTTTTTTTTGCTTTCTATTGTTCTTTTTAGGTCTCCCTCTATCCATTTCAGTCAAAAATATTAAATGTACAGACAAAATATTTTTACTGTTTTATTATATGTATAGATTTGAACTCTGGATCTGGATCTATTCAAATTGTTGAACTATATATTATTATAATAAAATCTTTAAAAAAAACTTTTACTTTGAGGAAATTGAGCTTTCACTTTAAATATGATTGCTACCAAATTATCTGCCTAACTGTAACTTTATATAGTCACTAATCGCTATTTCTGTGTTGAGGACATGTATATAGAATCTCGAGAAATCTTGAGTTTTCATACAATAAGGAAGGGCATGCACATGGACATGAACTGGATTTAAATTGATCTGGTGAAATTACTGATGAATATGAGTACCCATTGAGCAGTGGTTACTAATACATACAGTCATAGTATGAGTATAATCACTGAACGCAGAATCTTGTAATTCTGCAGTAAAGTTCTTGATACAGTGTTAAGAGAGTTTTTAGAAAGGAATTTCATAAGGGGCGAAAAACGATCAATGGCGAAGACATAATGGAGGTTTTAACTTTTGTTTATTTCTGCTTATATATGTATTGGACTACGAGTAAAATAATCTATCGTTTTAACTAATATAAAAAGACAAACAAAGTTCGTTACAAATGCATAATATTGTAAATTCGTCCCTGGAGTTAATTCTGTACCTAAAAACTTTCTATAAATTCGTCCCAAATTCGCTATAATATGTCTGAGTCTAGCTAGTTCTCCTGTATGGCTCAAATAATTTAGACATTACATTAGGGTGGAGCGCGGATGTATGGGGACTTTTTTTTTTCTTTATTTTGAATTCTAATAGTGAGGGATTTATGTCTTGTCTGAAATTAATACTATATGTTAATTTTGATATAAATTTAACAACATCTTTTGTCTCGCACCGACTTCAAAGTTTTAAAAATTTAGAAAAATTTGCTTTATCTGTGAGACCTTTTATTGACATGTGTTTGGGTTCAAATTATGTAAATTAACACAAAATAAGTTAATTAAGCATACAATATTATGTTTTAATGAAAAAGTATAAAAATTACATTAAAAAAATTAAATTATTTTGCTCTAAAATTACACTTGGTGTCAAATTTCGGCATTTTCTCTCTTTATTCTAATTCAGCCTGTATGGCTCTCAATTGAGATGTTTTAGTGTAATGTTAAGTGGCTACTTCATCTGTGATCTTCACAGCTCATTCAACCGATTGCATGGGACACGGAAGTCACGAGAATAACAGCTGATTCTCGCCACCAAACTGTAATTTATACTGCCAATTTCTGCAGTCGTAACTTGTATGAAAAATTGTGGCTAGATATAATCGTTTTGCCAATATATTATTTCTATATCATTTAAAATATTGAAATTAATATCTGCCACTACAAAAAATCTTAGGGTTGTTGATGTGAAATACTGCGTGCCTTCAAACTACGACGAGCATCCAAATCGCGTATTTGCTTCTGCGTGACAAATAACATAGCCAGAAAATATTGTCTTTGTACAAAAAATAGCCATTTTTTGGGATTCCTAATATGCTTTCTAAATCTTCTAGAAGGTATCGTTTACATAATTATGTTAAAAGAGACCGAGAACCATCTTAACTCTGATGGTTTTTCTTTTAATACAGAACCACAATGGAGCATATAGTTTCACAATTAATGTAGCCGAAATGATCAGGCCAAGTGATGATTTTTCCGTCGCTATATAAACCTAACAGTCAATTTTTACTTTTCAGTCAACGGGCATGCGACTATTTAAGCTGTAGACGTATCGTAAAGCCTAAATCTTCGGGAGAGTTGCCTGAAATTATTGCTGATACGTACAAAGATCTGTGAATATTTCTGGGAGCTTATTTCTTTACAATCAATAACATTTGCTCACGTTTTGGCACTTTCTTATATCTTGGACAATTGTATTGAGTAAAATCTTTGCATTTGCAAGCCAAAATATCAAAAAACATCATACTATCCCGTCGAAAACTTTTCAAGTCTGCAGATGAAATTCATTTGATGGACATGAGCAGTTTTTACATTTTTTATTATGTGCTGATAACAAATAAATATCTCTGGAAAGTATTACTGTTGGTATGAATGCAGTAAGCCATAAATATTTAATTTTTTATGACAAACTTAGCAATTTCCGAAAATATAGGCTGTTTTTTTGACGTTCTTATAGTTAACCTCGTCAACTCTTAAAACTTCATATATCTTTGTAAGTTGGTAAAACATTTGACTTTAACATACAAAAATCATTAATTAATGGACACATTACAGGCACTCCGAGCCTTTTCCATTATAGTACTAAGAATTTATACGATATTTGTCAAAAAAATTGTCAAGCGCGTTTTCAATTATTCATGC